>APFE030391239.1:113025-149456 GCA_000404065.3 Pinus taeda | reverse complement strand
TATAAAGCCACAAAATAACAATAGAGGGATTCTATGGGGCACAGTAATAAAAATATGGGGACAATAGGGGCACAAAAATATTAATAAGGGATACAACTACAATAGTAATGGGGTAATCACTAGTATTATATGGACCTAACAAGTTGGAAAGAGCATGTAAGCAACATGTATTCTTACATGGTCTTTCTAACTCCTCACCTGTCTTGAATCACCTCACCCATCAAACCCTAGAGTGTTGAGCCTTGTGCATACCTTGCCCCATTGAACAACCTGCAATTTTGACCTAATTTCTTTGCCCTAACTATTTGGCTCCTCTTGATGCAGCAAAACCCTTCAAAATCAAATCAAACTTTGTGCTAGTATACCTAGCCTAATATCATTTTCTTGATCCAGTCATATTGGCTGAGATCCTTACAGAGAGAGCCCTCTCCTGGCCTAGTAGGGATAGCTACTTGGTGAAGCGTGGTTTGTGGTTACCCTGGCATTGCCTTCCTTTAGCCTGAGGTTCAAACATGATGATAACATAGTGGTTTCCTTAGATCAAATCCCAGATAAAAATGTCTAGATGGATGTGGTAGTAGCTGATATACCACCTTGATTTGGTACTTTGTTTTCTAGATCATGGGGAGCCAAACTCAAAGGCACTTTACAACTTGACTTCTCTTATGCTAAAATCCCTGTTTTCGGTCAATTGAGGAAGTTGTACCAGGAAAAGAAAATGAAATATATGATCACTAGTAAAGAGAAGCCCATATATCATCTGATAAATGTTGTACATACAGATTTAGAGTCTTTTATTTTATACAATGATAGTGAATTGAATGATGTAGATATTCATCTTGTAGAAGTAGATGATGTACAAGAAATTTCCAAAGGTTTTAGAGCAATTCTTAATCAACAAAAGAAAAAAGTGGCAATTCCTTCTGAGCAGTCTCCATAGGAGTAGAAAGTCAGTGAAGAACAAAAAAATGAAGAAACCAATAAAGGTAAGATCAAAACAAAAGAAAAATTCCAACATCTGGAAGAAGAAGACGCCTTTGCAGCATGGACTTCGATGCTGCTTTGGGTAAATATGGTGTAGATATTGGAATTTGGATTCGAAGTCCTATTTTTCAGCCATAAAAAGTTCCAAGTAATGTTAGAGTATGTTCCTATAAATTAGCTTTATATTTCTCTAACAATGAGGCAGAGTATGAGGCATAGATTACAGGTTTAGAGATTTTGAAGAAGCTAGGTGTGAAAAGGATTTCTGTTTATGGTGATTCAGAGCTAGTGATTAAACAAGTCAAAGGAGAATATCAGGTGAAGCATTCGTAGATGAGAGCTTATAGGAACACAATCCTGGATATCTTGAAATTGTTTCAAGAATACACAATTATAGCGGTGCCGAGAAGTCAAAACATCATTGTTGATTCACTTGCTACAATAGCGAGCAATCCAAAAATTCCAATGAGCTCTAGCAATAAATTTGAAATTCATGTCAAACATAGGCCTACCATTCCTGACAACTTGAGATATTGGCAAGTTCTATGGGATGACAATGGAATTAATTCCTTTTTGCTGAATGAAGGGAAGTTTAAGAATTATTTCATTGATGATGTTTGTGATTTTGATGAACAAGACATTGAGGTAAATCAGATGGATTTTTTACAGCTAAAGGATAATGTTATTCCTAAAGGTCTTATACCTTTAGAGGAGTTTTTTTATCAAAATGATGTGGCAAGAAAACCAACCCTGGTTCCTACTGAAAAAGGAGTTGAAGATGTAAACATTGGAACAATGGACCAACCCAAGCTTGTTAAGTTATCAAAAAAATTATCTCCTGAGTCAAAGGCTAAGTATGTTAAGTTTCTTTATGAATTTTCTGATGTTTTTGTGTCATATTACTCATATTTGAAAGTATATGACAAGAACATCATTCAACACACCATTCCTATCAAGCCAGATCAAAAGACCTTTAGAAAAAAGTTAAGGAGGATCAACCCAAAGCTGCTGCCATGCATTGAGAAAGGGGTAAATAGATTGTTTAAAGATGGTATCATAGTTCCAATTAGATTCTATGATTGGGTTTCAAATTTGGCCCTGGTAAGAAAGAAGACTGGAGAGATAAGGTTGTGCATTGATTTCTAGAACTTAAATAAAGTATCCCTGAAAGACAATTATCCTCTTCCTAAGATTGACCACATTATGCAAAGAGTAGTTGGAGCATCATGGATGTCACTACTAGATGGCTACTCAGGTTACAATCATATTTTGGTGCACGAAAAAGACCAAGACAAAATTGCCTTCACAACACCATGGGGGACTTTTAAGTATGCCAAGATGCCATTTGGGCTGAAGAATGTTGGGGCCACTCTCCAGCGGGCTATCGATATAGCTTTCGCTAATGAGAAGGATGTTTTCTTAGTGGTTTACTTAGATTACTTGACAATATTTTCTAGTTCTAATGATGAACATTTACACCACCTGAGGATTGTTTTTCAGAAATGTAGGGAGTTCAGGATTTCTTTAAATCCAAAGAAGAGTCTTTTTGCCATGGAGGAAGGTAAGCTCCTCGGTCATATAATTTCCAAAGATGGTATTTGCATTGATCCTTCTAGGGTGGAGGAAATTCAGCAAATAGACTTTCCGCGCAACAAAAATGAGATCCAAGCCTTCAACGATAAGATGAAATTATTACGTAGATTTATACCAAATTTCGTTGAGCATTTGCGTGAGTTAACTAATATGTTGAAGAAGGACAATAGTGTGAAATGGACCGAGGATGCCATGAAATCTTTCAACTTGGTCAATATTTCTTTGACTACAGCCCCTGTTTTGATTAGTCTCGATTATACTCATGACTTTATTATATTTTCATTTACATCTGAGCACACTTTGGCTGCGGTGTTGATGCAAAAGAAGGATTAGGTGGAGCATCCCATTGCATTTTTTCAGTCGGACTATTAGAGATGTTGCTCTTCACTATAAAATCATTGAGAAACAATATTTGGCTCTTATAAAGGCATTGAAGGATTTTCGAGTTTACATTTTGCATTCGCATACCATAGCATATGTTCCCAATGCGGCTGTCACAGATGTGCTCATGAAAACTGATCGAGAAGGAAGAAGAGGCAAGTGGATAGCAGTGATGTTAGAGTATGATCTTGAGATCAAGCCCACGAAATTGATCAAAGGTCAAGGATTGACAAAACTCATGGTTGAGTCAAATCTTCATTCTCTAGACATAAATCTTATAGCAGCAATATCAAATGACGAAGATGGTGGCACACTCATTCAGGTATGAAAGATGTTTCTCAACTCACCTTGGTATTCTGATATAGTATGTGTTCTTCAGCATCTTTATCCTCTTCCTGGAATGTTAAAAAGTAAAGGTAGATCACTAAAACTAAAATCTACAAAATTCTGCGTTTTAGATAGTGTTCTATATTAGAAAGAAATGGGAGGGGTCCTTCTTAATTGTTTGGTTGAAAATGAAGCTCAGCAGGTAATGAATGATTTTCATAGAGGATATTGTGGGGGTCACTTGTTTTTTAAAACAACAGATAATAAAATCTTGAGAGAAGGGTATTATTGGCCATCTTTATTTTCATATTTATATAAGACAGTCATGAGCTACCACGAATGTCAAATTTTTTAGGGAAAAAGGAAGTTGCTTCCTCTTCCTTTGAAACCAGTTGTAGTTAATGCACCGTTCTAGCAATGGGGGCTTGATTTCATAGGAGAAATTCATCCTACATCATCAATACATCACAAATGGATTTTGACAGCTACCAATTACTTCACCAAATGGATGGAAGCCATTCCAACAAGGCAAGCTATAGACACGGTAATTATTCAGTTTTTAGAGTCCAATATATTGTCTCGTTTTAGTTGCCCTCACAATATTATTACATATAATGCAACAGTGTTTAAGTCGAAGAAAATGGTTTAGTTTTGCAACAAATATAACATCACATCAGGCCATTCATGACATATTCTCCGCAGAGCAATGGACTAGCTGAGTCTTCAAATAAATCCTTGTAAAACATTATTAAGAAGATGTTGGAGGCAAAAAAAAAAAGATTTGGCATCTTAAGCTTGTCAATTATTTGTGGTCCGACACAGTGAGCAGTAAGAAATCAATAGGCAGGCCACCTTTTGAATTGGTTTATGGTACTGATACAGTGTTTCCCACATCCCTTGCAGTCCCATTCATGACATTATTGCAAGTATCTGGCAGTGAATAAGATGATATTCAACGTCGAATCAATCAAATGATTCACCTTCAAAAAACAAGGGAAGAGGTTTCTCAAAAGACTTTCTAGCTGCAAGAGAAGATAAAGAAAATTTATGACCACAAAACCAAGGTAGAAAAGTTTTAGCCGGAAGATGTAGTGTTGCGATGGGATGCACGAAATGAAGAAAAAGGGAAACATGGTAAATTTTACAATCTGTGGAAAGGACCATCTAAAATCTCAGCCTATCGAGGACAGAATGCATTTTTATTAAAGGAAATGGATGGTCAAGAATGCTCAGGAGGACCAGTGAATGGTAGGCTCCTGAAACACTATTATTTATGATGCAGCTTGTTAAAGTTGTTTCACTGTCATTGTATATACTAGTTTGCTTTCCTTGCAAGATTTGAAGTACAATATCATTTGAGCTTGGGGGCCAAAGTGAAGGCTATAAAACTGAAAAGCTTTGTGTTGTGTTTAGTTGGTTTTTGAGTTAGTTTAGAGTCTGTTGTCAATCAGTTTTTTAGTTTGTATCAAGTCATTTTTCAAAAAAATTCAAAAAGTTTTCAGTCTTTCATTGGTTTGACCATATTGTCCAATCATCTTAGCATGTGTTCTACAGTGTTCTTGACACCTCCAAGGAGCTGCCATCCCCAATAAGGCCAATGTTAGTGTCAGTATATGCATACTTCCATCAGGGATCAAATCTTCTCTTTCAATTTTCATTTTAGGTGTCTCATACTGAATTTTTTATCATTCCACTAGGTCATGCCAAAATGGTCCACTAATGGTTGTCTTCTTCTCAGAAAATCAAAATTTTCCTCATGAGGTACATTTGTTGACCCATCTCCATGTTGCATTCAATTATGATTTTAGTTCTATTATTTTTAGAGTAAAGGTAGTTATGTTTCCATTAGGTCTTAGGGTTCATTTCCAAGGTCTTTCCATTAGGTCTTAGGGTCCATTTCCAAGGTCAAAAGCATAGTTTCAAGTGTAAATAAAGGGCAGCAAAGGTATGAGGAAGACCAATAAACAAAGAGTGATTGGTGGTAAGTCATGGTTATTGTACAAAGATCCTATTTTACTGATGTAATTTTCATTTCAAAAACATGTTTTTGAGATGAAAACAAAGTATTTTAGTTGAGTCATATTTTTTTTGATGTAATTCAAATAATTTCATGTAATAAGTGTTCCCATAAGCTGCCCATGCATTTCTCCTTGTTGCTAGAAAATGAAGCCATTGAATAAATTAGTCCAATCAAAGCATCATCCACCTAAAAATAAACAAAGAAAGAAATGCATTAAACAGAGATTTGAAGACAAAGTAAAAGTTCCAAAGAACATTATAAAGTGGGTTTTTTCTAAGGAAATGTCAAAATCACCCTCTATATAAGATTTCAAAATCCTTTTTCAAAATTCATCATATTCATTTGACAAAGAGAGAGAAGAGAGTTGAAGGGAAGAAGGAAGCAAACTGGTGGCTGAGCAAAGTGGAGGCATTGCGCATAGACCAGGGAGCACTGCGTATAAGGCAGATTGTGGAGGTGGTGCACATAGAGACAGGAGCTTTGCGCATACAGACAGAGCGTTGCGCATAGAGCCTGTGCGCTAGTGCATTTTTTCACGGCGTTGTGCATACAGCCAGAACGTTGCGCACCTTTACAAGGCATTGCGCATAGGGCCAGCAAACACCAAGACTACCCTAACAGCCATCTAAATTGTTCTTTTGCTACCTAGAGTCTCTAAGCAAGTAAGTACACTCTTTAAACCATCCTCCCAGCATTCATTTCATGATCTTGAAGTTTGTTTGCTATTTAAATTTTCAAACCCTAGGTTGTCTAAAAACCCTCCCTGCTTACCATATTCGTTATTCCCACATTTTGTTGTCAAATCCCTACACCTATCCCCTATACCCTAATCCCCAAAAAAAAATCCTTAAAACCCTATTTACTAAATAGTCCCTACCAAAAAATATCCTCCTTCTCACTCATACATCATACATATCTCATCCTACATTGCACAAACTCCTCTCCCCTTCCCCTATACCTATTCACCATAACTCACTTTTTGATTACTTTCTATAGGGTTTCTAAAATTTTCAAATTCAAAAGACATGGATAAAGAGATAGGGATTATGAGGAGGAGGAAAACAATGGCAGTGAAAACATGGGAAATGAACCTCATCATCAGAGAAAACCACATAAGGGAGGCAAAATTACCAGAGAGGAACCATCAAACATCAAAGAGTTACAAGCTTCTCATTTGATTCTCTCTTGTTTCAAGCATCTTGGGTGTTATGAGTTTTGTGAGAAGGTACAAAGATTTCAAAATCATCCTAAGTTGACCAGGCTTTTTGTAGCCAATCTCTGCGATAACAAGGTAACTCTTCCTGGGGTGACATTTACAGTTTCATCTTCCATCATTGCTGATGCTACAAGGATTTCAAATGTGGGGGAAAAATGGTATAAAGAGCAATATTTGGATTAGCACTACTATGAGCCATACATACAAGAATGAAAAGAATAGGACCTTTCCTTTTAGGTTTTGTTGAGCCCTGAACTTGCATCTCTCCTACACTTTCCTAGACTTTTTCCATTCACCTAGACCTCCTAAGCTATCAACATCATTGCATATTAATCATAAAAGAGCATTTAAAGTGGTTTTTTAACTATGTCTTTGTGTTTGCTATTTGAATTAGATTTTGCTTATGAGCTGCGGAATGCATCCACTTTTCGCAGCTGGTTCAACTTTCCGCAACCGTATTTGTTAAACTCCAGGTTGCAGGTGTCGTCTGGGAAACCCAGACACTTGGGCAAGTTAGAAATGACCTGGACATGGATTAGGTCCTGTTGGTCTAGCCGGATTCATCAAAGAAAGATGTGGTCAACGGTGGTCAAAGAATGGTCTAACGAAGGAGTCCAACGGTAGCTGGACTCTGTTTTCAACCATGTGAAGTATTTGTGGCTGTTTCTAGATCCCTGGAGGCACGTTGACACCTGTAAGCTGCCCCACGATGTGAATCCAACAACCATTTTCAATAGATTGCATAATATCAGCAACCATGATGCTAAATCCATGGACGCTATGTTTTACGTGTCTTATGTCAACGTAGTTTCACAGGAAAATAGTTATAAAGCTTTTTTTTATAAATAACGCGTTTCTATACGCATAGTTCTTATTCTTTGATTAATGTAATTTTTCTATTAAAAGTTGGTTGTGCTGAGACACTAGTCCCACTGTGATAACGTTGTTTTGAAATATAAAAGAAGACTCTATTTCTACATGATTGCATGAGCATAATTCTTGATTGATAGCCTATTGACCGAGGCTGTGCAGAGGGGCCCTGCACACTGAGGTTTCATTTTCCTATTTGCTATAAAGTTTTATGCATCATTTTCTTACTTCCATTGCACATATTCCATAGTTATCCACCTGTGTATATTGTCATGGTATTAACATCTCATTTCTGTGTATGGTTTTTCAGCTCTGCATATTGTTGATAATATTGATTAGTGTGTGTGTGTTTCAGGTTAGAGTAGGCCCGGGCGTTTTCATACAGTTTTTTTGCAATAGCTAGTGACATGGAATTAGCTTCTCTACTGACTTTAATTTCTTTAGTTTCTCTAAATTCCAGTGATGCTTTGATTTCAGTTTTATTTACTTGATTTAGTAGTTAGTTTAGATATCAGATTGCTCAAGTTATTGATGATTACCTCCAAAATCCATAGCTTAGACTACCTAGTGAGGGATCAGACTATGAATTGATGTGATTTGATTTTAGTTTTACTTTTTTGCAATTAGATATCAGTTTTCTCAAGTTATTGATGATTACCTTTGAAAGCCATAGCTTAGACTACCTGGCGAGGGATCAGACTATGATTTGATGTGATTTGATTTTAGTTTTACTTTTCTACAATCAAATATCAGAGTGCTCAAGTTATTGATGATTACCTCCAAAAGCCATAGCTTAGACTACCTGGCGAGGGATCAGACTATGAATTGATGTGATTTGATTTTAGTTTTACTTTTCTGCAATTAGATATCAGATTGCTCAAGTTATTGATGATTACCTCCGAAATCCATAGCTTAGACTACCTGGCGAGGGATCAGACTATGAATTGATGTGATTTTATTTTAGTTTTACTTTTTTGCAATTAGATATCAGATTGCTCATGTTATTGATGATTACCTGCGAAAGCCATAGCTTATACTACCTGGCGACGAATCAAACTATGAATGATGTGATTTGATTTTACTTTTATTAGATTGCAATTTTTTATTTGTTTGAGTGCAATAGCTTAATTCATTTTTCTATTTAGACAGCAGCAGGGATAATGGTTTCATGATCAATAGTTCATTTCTTGTTTGACTTAAGTAGTAGCACATCTTCATTTTTGTTCAGGTATTAATTTCATCATTAGTTTGTTCTAAGACCCTCTGGAGCGTTAAGATATGGAAATCACTATAGAGGAAATTTATATCCATACTTTCCTTCTAGAGTTTTCTTAAGACTCAGATAGAATTCCCATTCACATTAGGAGACAAACAAAGATAAAATCCCCCAAAACAAAATAAAAATAAATAACAACAAAAGTAAGAAATAGGTTATCTTGCACATATAGTGCGCTACACTTCATCATCTTACGAATCCCAGATTGATAATTAATGTAGCAATTTAGGACGCACTAAATTGACCAAACAGGTTCCTTGACGACAACCTATGATGAGGATCATTATGAAGAATTTTACATGTGAGGGTAGATTTTCCAGGTTGTACACCTATCATATTAGGCTTCTTATGCATTTCACAAGAGTGAAAATGATGAAAATCCTATATTTATTATTCACGAACATTGAGAAGATGGCCTACATTGTACAGAAAAAGCCTTACCCCTAGGAGATGAATAGTATTTATTACTATTCCTTGATTATGATGATTGTGCTACATCATCTCAACCTCCTCAACATTTCCTAGGATACATTTATTGCCACTGACATCTTCAATGGTCCTCAAATTCCTCTATTGGTGCCCCAAGAAACAGAAAGGTCTTCCAGTAGTGCCAAAGTGAAGAAAAGTGAGAAGGATAAAGAGACTAAAGTTGTTGAGAAGCCATAAACCTACAAAACATATTAGAGAGGGGCTAGAAAGTTGTTTCCAATGGATAGGAAAGTGTTTACTCCACTTGATGTGGAAGAGGCCTTGCCTTCTTCATCAGCACATAGGCAAATGCTTGATCCACAGAATGTGGAAGGGGCTTTGCCTTCTTCATCAACACAACACGTACAATAGGTGCAACAGCTGCATAAAGGGAAAGAAAAGATGCCGGAGGAAAGCCTAAATGATGAAGAGGAAAGGCAATTTGATTTGATGGAACATGATGGATTAGAACAACCACACATTCATCATGGCATTGAGATAGTCGACTTGGAGGCTTAAGATGAGGAAACAAATGAAAATATAACCATAAGGGAAAAAGATGCACAGTTCCATGCACTGATGGACAACTTGGCAAGAGCTAAGTATGTAATTTCATACCTTGAGCAAGAGAACAAGTAGCTAATTGAAAAACAAGTCCTCATGGAGTTGGAACTTCTCAAAGCAAAGAGGCAAGGTGACAAAGGCAAATCAGTGATGCAAGAGGAAGAAACCCCAGCCACCTTGACTACAAAAAAGGGCTTGAAAAGGAGATTGAGAAGGATAGAAAAACATGGCTTGAAAGGGTCAATTTGCATTTGGAGAAGCTGATACAAAGGGCCAATAGGGACAATCAAATCATTAGGCACATGGATTGCCATTACAAGACCCAGAACAAGATTTGCAACATAAGAGTCAAGCAAATGAAGACAAGGCTAAAACAGACACTCAAAGGAAAAAAGAAGGGTGATAGGCTTAGGTTGCTTGCTGAAGCTTCCTTAGCTAACCTAGATAGTTGATGGCAATGTTCTTCACAAAGTTTGAGTAAGTTTTGATAATTTTTTCCTTTTTGAAGAATTTTGCAATTTTTGACTCAGAAAAATTGGTTTTATGCGCAGCGCCACTTGCGTTGCGCTTTTCATAGGGGCATCCAAACAGGAAATGGTCAAACTTTTTGGATTCACAATGATGAGTACATGCAACTTGTGCATTTTCTAAGCTTTTGGAGAAAAATTGGTTAACCAAAAGGTCAAAAAACACCCAAAAATGACCTTTCCGCCCTCTTTTTGACCATGGCACTGCGCATAGAAGAAGTCTTGGGAGAATCTGCTTTTGAGGGGTAAAATCAACCCAAAATGGGAAAATAAAGGAAGATTTCGAAAGTAGACCGGACATGTTTTTAATGATCTATCATGAGCTCAATTTGGACACCATGAAGACCTCCAAAATGGTCCTGCAAAAAAGTGTTGCGCATAGAGCTTTGGCACTGCACATAGGACGATTTTATGCTGAATTTTCACTTCATTATGCCATGACTATAATTTATGGTTTTCTCTCATGGTTGATGTTATTACTAATGTAAATGGTGACTAGGCATGTAAATAGGATGGATACTAGTTATTGGAAGCTAGATTCATTAGACCAAGAGTTATCTTGAGGAAAAATGAATCGGTTTCCTCCCGTTTAGAGGCAAGTTGTTAGGTTACCTAGATTCATGTTTCTTGTTTAGTTTTTGATGGATTAGTTCCTCACCTTAGGGATTTGACCTCTAAGGATGGGACGAGGTTGAATTAATGTCTATATCTTCTTCTTCTTTCTCATTATAAGGGGTTGGACTCATTTGGATGTGTATGCTTTGAGTAGACATCATTTTGTATCAGTTTTCAGCAGGATATTAATGAAAGATTGCATCTATTTCTTTGGGATCCATGTGGTAATATGTTTAATTCAGTTTTATCTATTATGATCATATGTTAAAAAGTTTTTTTTACTTCATCAATCATTTCATTGCTTTTAAGTGGATGTTTTGAAGTTGATAGGTAGAACCCATAATATTTATGCTTTGTTTTGGGAAAATATTCACAGTTTATGTTTCCTTCAGTTCAGGAACAATCCATGTTGCTTACATGCTCTTTCTAACTCCTCACCTATCTTGAATCACTTCACTCATCAAAATGTAGAGTACTGAGCCTTGTGCCTACCTTGCCCCATCGAACACCCTGCAATTTTGACCTAATTCCCTTGCCCTAACTGTTTGACTCCTCCTGATCTAGCAAAACCCTTAAAAATCAAATCAAACCTTGTGCTATTATACCTAACCTAATATCATTTTCTTGATCCAGTCATCTTGGCTGAGATACTTACAAAGAGAGCCCTCTCCTACCCTAGTAGGGCTAGGTACTTGGATAAGCGTGGTTTGTGGCTACCCTGGCTTGCCTTCCTTCATCTTGAGCTTCAATCGAGGTGATACCAATAGGATAGAGATGTAAAATTTACATCTGCATTCTGGAAAGCTCTTTTTATAGGGCTAGGTACTTAGATCCAGTTTAGCACTGGCTATCATCTTCAGATGGGTTGGAAAATAGAGCGGTTTGATCAAGTGCTAGAAGACATGTAATGAATGTATGTGATGTAAAAATAAACCAAATGGGAGGATTAACTCCATTTGGTTGAATTTTATTATAAAAATGGTTACCATGAATCTTTAAAGATGAGCCCCTATGAGGTGTTGTATGGAATAAGGTGTAGGACTCCCGTCAAGTGGCATAACTCGGAAGACAAAATGATCCTAGGACCGGAAATGTTAGCAGAAATGGAACAACAAGTGAAGAAAGTTCGACAAAACTTGAAAGTAGCTCAAGATAGACAAAAACATTATGCATATAAAATACGAAGTTTCAAGGAATACTAGGTCAGTGATCATGTTTATGTTCGGATAAAACCTAAGAAAAGCACCTTGCAGTGGGGTAGTTGTGCTAAATTGTCATATCGGTACTATGGCCCTTTACAAGTTTTAGAAATGGTAGGACCAACAACTTACTACCTTGCTCTCCATCATCACATAAAAGTGAATAATGTGTTTCACATATCATTATTAAAGAAATATATGTATGACCCCAGGCATATTATTAATTGGCAATATGTGCAAGTAAGTATGTATAAATTTGAGTTATATTATAACCCAGCTAAAATGAATAACTAATGGTGATAATGGTGTTTGGAAAGTTGAATGGATGGAGAAATTTTATTAGAAGCCTCGTGTATTCTCGATCGAAGAGAAACCACATCACAGAAGCAAGTTATCACACAAGTTAAAGTGCAATGGAAGCACTTTATCTAAGAGGAAGCTACTTGTGAGGATGAAAGTCTTATGAGACATGTTTATCCTGCTCTGTTTCATGAGTTGCAGTAAACACCGAAGACGGTGTTTCACTGAGGGAGGAAATATGCAACACCTCTTGGGTGGTATTTAGATTTACTTTTTTTTTCAGACATTAGTAATTAAAACATGTTAAATATCATTATTATTTTGAGGATACTAAAGTAATAGTTAATAAAGTTTTTTCTTTTATGAAAACTGAAATTAAAAAGGGGAGACCGGAAATGAAATCCAACTTCCGAGTATTTAGGGATAGTTAGACATTTATACCCATCTTCTTGGAGATAAGAAGGGTTCTCAGTGGAAAGAAAGGGGTTCACTGAGCTTCTTGGAAGAGAGAGAAAGTTTATGTGGAAACAGAAAAGAGGTACTATGAGAAAGAAATATCCAGAGTTGGCCTAAACCACTGGATAATATCTAATACAGAATAATAATTGGTTGGACTGTTATCTTGAGGCTTATCACCTAATTAAAGGCACTAGAGGAAAACTACCACCTACTCACTGGAGTGGAGTTCGGGTGTAGAAGTGGACATTATTTCACTTGTCATGGTTGGGTGGAGAAGGTCTCACCCTTGTTGAATTTGTGAAATTAATAAAAAGAAATAAGTACATTTGAGATGATTTGTTTTAAATCTTAAAGAAATGAATGAGTAGTGGTGGGCTCCAGTATTGCTGCAATAATGCTGCAACTCTTGGGACTCCCTTCTTTACTTTTATCAACCCAGTTGTTCATAACAAACTTGGAAGCAACGGTGTTGTATGCACAAGTATTAGCTCTTGCCGCAGCTGTCACTTGGTCAGCTAGCACAAGTCCGCTAGGGGCTTTAGCCAACTTCTATGAGCTCTTAGAAGAAGCTTCTAATTGATGGATGAAAGCTAACTCAAAGGAAGCTAATATACTTGCGAAAAGAGATTGAAAAATTGAAGGAAAACGCAAACCCTAGCAAACCCTAATTCTACCAGCTAGTCCTACAGATGCAAAGATGAGAGTGCAAACTACTGAAAGAGGTGCCATTACTTCTATGAAGGTAAAATACATGTGTTTATACTACCTTTGTCCTAAGAAAGCATCTTTTTGTATTTTTGATTAAGTTGTCAATTTTCTCATGCATATGCTTGAACTGTGCTTTACTGTGCAGGGGTGGATCAAGGGAGAGAAATGCTTGGAAAAGGATGGAAGGGGTTCAGAGAGGGTATAAGGAGTCCCTAACACTCTTCCAGAGAGTTCCAAAAAGTTTGGCTATCAAGAAGCCTCATTTGTGAGCTTCTACAATAAGTCTGCAGGGGTTCTACAGGATGTTTCATAATTTCTACAAGATGTTTGGAAATCGGTTTTTAGGGGATGGATGAGTGAGGGAAGGTGCATGGATGGACCTGGAGGTAGGATAGGGGTCTAAAATGGCCTAAGTACTGGTGGATGGAGCGGTGAAGAGGTGTAGAAGGCTGACTTGGCTTGAAGAAGGCTAAGGCAATGATGAGCAAGAAGGTAGTGTTACGTGGACAAAAGGACAGATGGGAGACGAGAAACTCAGCTAAGAGACAGAAAAGGTAGCTTAGATGATGCTTTGGGTTGATGAAAGAATGGAGGAGATGCGCTGCATGGTGTACCTCGATCAAATCAACAAACGCTTGCAAATGATCAAATCTTGAAATAATCTAGTCTAACCATCAACAACATAAATGAACAACAGCTTTATTTGGGAAGAAAACCTTGTACATAAACTATGCAAAGAAAAATTTCAGATGTCCAAACCCATGACTAATCTCTGCTAATGAAAACAGTACACTAAGGATTGCATGGTCAAGCAAAATAGTTTTTTTGTTGAGGTAGCATTGTTTCCTCAATTCCAGCCCCTAATCCAATAAGGCTGAGGTGAAACCGGGAGTGTGGTTGTCTCTTTTCTTGGAGGCTTTTCTGTTATTATCCTACCAAAGCACCTGAAGCAATGTCATTCATGAACAATGATCTATTCAAGCAACATAACTAAATCAACATAACAAAAATACGTTCAAATGCATAAAGGAAAACAATGATACGTAAAGGAAAAGTAACAGTACAGAAAGGAGGCCCTAGGCGCTCAGGTTGGGCCCAACCCTGAGAGCTATGGCTCCTATGAAAAACTCAGATTGATAGGAAACCAAACTACTTCTCATTATTCAAAAATAATCATAAGAGTGATGCCAAAAATGGCTACAAAAGAACAAAATAGGACTGGCAGCACAGAGGTGCAAAATACACAATAGTTTCAAAAGTCCCTTACGAAGGCTGAGGCCTCAACATTTATACATCACAAGGGACCTAGCTGGCCTCCTCAATCTATGGAACTCGGCTGTCCAAACTGTGAGTTAGACAGTCCCTTCTAAATCCTGCTTGGCTGCCTCCTAGATTCGGTTTTGGTGGTCTTTGGAGCTCAGAGTTGGGAGTGAAGATCCCGAGGAAGGGTTATTTAATGACATAGACAACCCCCCTACTAATCCTCACCTCAGGCTTGGCTGTCTTATAGCCCATGATTGCTTGACTTTGCTCCAATATGTGTCAAAAAACCTGAAATAAGCACGTGTTAGCCACCTAGGAAAAGTGACTTCCCTTATTCGTACAAATGACATAAACATACTGAAAATAATGCATAAACTATGGAAAATGAAGGATTTGAACAAGGAATGAAAAAGGATAATTAGGCCAAATGAGCCCAACAAGTTACCAATTTTGGGGCTCATCAAGTAGTTACTATTTTTATTTGATATATCTATGCATGAAATAATTGCATGTGTTTTCCTATAGCTAAAAGTATTGTCTGGGTATTACTAAGGGAATGCATAAAACTTGAACGATATACTGCTTATGCTCCTCCTCTTCTATGCCTCCCTCTAACAATCTCAAAAGCAAGGGTGGACTTAGCTTGAGGTCGATCCAATTGGCTTGGAGGTTCTGCATAGACTTCTTGTAGAGAGGTACCCGTGCCAAAGCCTCCCTCATCTGAGTTGGAGTGTATATTCATGCATGTAACTTTACATGAAATTTTTAGTTACTATTTCCATGGTCTAATGCGTTAATAAGTTCATTAAGGGTTCTATGTGGAGACAATTAATGATTTAATCCAATCGTGGAGAAAATTTAGACAAATAACACTACTGAGAATTATTTCAAGAAACATAATTTCTTTATTATAAGAAACTTAGTAAAGGAAACCTAAACCTTCGAATATCAATCTACAAAATCCTGTAGATTCACAAGCTCACGCAATGTACTAAAGCATAGGACAAGAATCTACTTCTACTTTCAACCAGCAGAAGCTAATAGATCAATGAAAACAATATGAACAAAAAGAAGATAAATCAATGGCACAGAACACAAGATGCATCTGGGGAAATTCATTGCTCAAAACCACGCTATCTGTATTGCATATATCAAAAATATAAGCGAAGATACAAATCTTGTTCTCATTAGACCAATTTTGCACAAGTATGCTAAACTCTCTCAGCTCACAAGCTAGCTCTTGGCTAACACTTAGCCAATTTTGTAGCTCTCCAAGATCCTAATCTCTTGCATAATTCCTATGATTAATAGCTCGTATTTAAAGGGAACTCATGCTTCCAAAACTGCACAATCCAAACATAGGATCAATCTTTGATGCATGCATGATATTTACACTCCAGTAAATAATACCACTGATATTACACTCTCCCTACACTCTAGTATCAACTGGGTCTTTCTTAGAATCGACATGCATGAGTTTCTAATGAGGGAATATTTAGTTAACTATAGTAGCACTAGTGGATGCATTAGTGCACAAACTGACTGTTAACCCTCTATTAGTTCCTACAAACAGTTTGGAACTAATTTAACTAAAATTAACTTAGTAAATTAAGTGATCTAATTTCCAACTCAATTTAAACTCATACTGGACCCCCAAATCTTAGGGAGAACATATACATGACTTTAGAAAGACTTCTAACTCAAAATTCCTAAGATAATTAAGTTAATTGAACTTAATTAACTATTTAGAAGTTGTTATGAGAATAGATTTTTATTTTAATTCTCAGTTTAATTCATGGAGAAATTAAACTAGGATTTATTGTTTCCATGACATTCCTGACCTCAGCTGCTCTCTTCTCTTCATGGTTTAACCATGAGGTCATTGCCATCAGTTGCATGTCCCCTACTGTTGTGTTGGCGTCCAACGAAGTGATGTTTGGAAGGGCCAAATTATGGAGGTAAAACTCTGAAAGCTTGGCCTTATCTTCCGATGAACTGGTGTTACATAAATCTGTGAACTGCTGGGGGTTTTGGATGTGGGAGATACCCCTCTGTGCCAACGTGTTGATTTGGAACTGCAGCCACTGATCCCTTAGGTACAGGCCGTAAGATTTTTCCGACTGCCTACATTGCAGTGCTTCCATTGCCCAACTGGCCATGCAGGCCAGTTGTGCCTCCTTTTCTTGCACCTGCTACTTTAGAGATTGTATCTCCATATCTGCCTGCAGTCCCCTCTCCTGTAGCTGCTGGTTAAATTCCTCAAGATTAGCTTGCATCTCTTCTTTTCCTTCAGGCTCTGCTGAGGGATCCTTGGCTGCCGTGTCCTTTTCTTTCCTCTATCCCTACAGCTGGAGTTGTTTTCTGAGCAGCTCATTCTCTTCTCTTAACTTGGCTTGCTGGGAGCTTTCCACATGCCTTACTCTTGCCAACTCCCTTTGTGCCTCTTTGAGCCTTTCCTATAGAGGTCCTATATCTGCTACCCCCTTAGATTTAGTGATCCTCATCCACGTGTGGGTTCGTACTCTTTCTTCCTCTAGTGCTAGAAACAGTGGCACTGTGAACTTTTGGGGAATAATTCTGTCGGCCTCCAAAAAGTTATAATAAGAGCCCAAGTTGTGCTGGGGGCTTGGTTCCATGATAAGATCGGCTTTCTCCTCCTTCGGTGGTGACTTGGCTACTCCCTCCTCCTCCTGTGGTGACTTGGCTGCTCTCTCCTCCATCTACTCAGTTTCTTTCAACCTAGCCAAAGTTTCCTATAGAATAGCCTCAGCATCCTGTAGAGAGGCTTCTGAGCTCAATTTCTCCATTCTGTCCTTCCATGAGGATGCTTTTGGGCTCCCCCGCTCATAAGTAATGGATGCCTTGGAGGGGGATTTATCCTTTGGTGTGGTAGGGGTATCCACGATGGTGATCGGTTCTTTTGATGGACGCTGGGGTCTGCCAGTCTTAATCCTTACACTCCTTCTCACTTTGAAATACAGAGGAGTCTCCCTCTTTTGTTTTTATTTTGGCTTGGGAGAGGTACTTAGGGTGGCCAACACAGCTGCTGCCTCCCTAGCTAGGATTTCAGCCGACTTCTCCTTCTGTTGTCCTTCTTTCGGACTTCCTGTAGAAAGTCCTGTAGCGGTTGCTTTCTGGCTTCCTGTAGAAGCCATTTTCAACTTTCCTGTAGAAATACTCTGCTGCTTTCTTGTAGAAGCCAAGGGCACTGTTTTAGCCTGCTTGGCTGTGGGGACTTTTCCTTTTATCTTGGCTGAGGTTGCCTTAGGGGTGCCCTTACTGTCTTGGACTTTCTCAGTCCGTTCTGCCCTGCTCTGTAGCATTTTCTCCCTGGGCGTTGGTGAAATTCTATCATCCCCTATTTTGGCAGCTTGCCCCATTACTAGTGTTCCTTTTTGCTCTTGCTTTAGTGTTTTGCCAGGGGCTTCTTGTTTTTTAACTTTCTTCTCTGCATGAGTAGGCTCCTTCTCCTCACTGCTAGAAGAAGTGAGCTCCTCGGCTAAGACTCGGATGTCATCGTCCTTCGACATATTCTGGAAAATTTCCCAAGAGAGATGGACAGTGAATGTGTGGAGTGCATCTTCCACGAGGAGCTTAATAAGCCCATGATGAGCTAGCTAGTCTGGTGTCCCCTCTCTGAGTTTGGTGGCACACTCAGTCATGGACTGCAGGAAGAAATAAGGAATGCTCAATTTTTGCTCTGAGGGTAGGTCCATGTGGTGTCTGAGTTCTATGAGCAGCCAAAAATGATAACCATATATGATTCTCACACGTAATATACTTGATAATTTGGAGGCTGATTTCACTCCAGAACGGTTGTAGGCTAGTCCTCCGAACTCTGTTCTTATCTTCTAAGAATTGTTCTTCTGGAAAGAAGAATTCTTTTTTAGCCTGCTGACCCAGCTTCCTCTCCTCCTTATCCCAAGGGAACCCCATTGGAAGATCAGTTACCCTGCTGATGAGCTGTGGGGTGAGTCTGAGGGTCAGTCCTCTGAAGTTGACAACGGCCAATGTCTTTGACTTCAGCTTTAGGGACCGAAGGAATTATTCCACAATTTCATTGTCGTGACCTTGGAGCTTGTCACAAAATGGCATCCAGTGTGCATGGGAAAACAAGTCCACCACCTCAGGGGTTTCCCGTAATTTCTTGGATTCCAAAGGTTCTTTTCGAATGAACCCTCCCGGCATGGTTTCTGTGTTTGCTCGCGCTTTCACACAGACAGGGAATTCTAGGTGGATTTCCTCCTCAGAGTGTAAAAAAGATATCTTTGGTCAATTACCCTGTGCTGAACTTGCCTGCTCACATATACAGAAGGATAACTTCGGGATTTTTCACACGAAGCGCAGAGCTACCCCTCCGTTATACACACAGTTGCACAAAATTTACAATTTTAACAGTGCTTCGACAGTGTATCACTTTCTACAGGAGGGATTTTTCGTTCACACATGGAGAAAATCTCGTATGCAGATCACTAAGACGATTTCGGCAGCGACATATAAAAAAACTTCAGACGGAATTGCATTCACATTTTTCTACCCCCCTCACTACGTCGAATTCACCACCTTTGGAAATTTTTTTACATGGGGAAGTTGAATTCTGCCTACC
Source organism: Pinus taeda (assembly GCA_000404065.3). NCBI lineage: Eukaryota > Viridiplantae > Streptophyta > Pinopsida > Pinales > Pinaceae > Pinus > Pinus taeda. The sequence continues at coordinate 130,080 of APFE030391239.1, read as the reverse complement.
TCACTGAAATTCGCCACCCTCGACGTGAACAGTCCACGCTGCTTCGGATGCCATGTTTCCTGTAGCACAGCTTCCTGTAGAAATTGTTCTCGGCTTCTGGAGGAGGTTACGGTAGCACAGGACCAGTCTGAGCGGTAGCAGGACGTTTGAACAGGTCGAAAACTCGGGCTAACCACTTGCAGAGGAGGAGGACGCACATTCGACTGGAAAATGGTTGTGATCATAGATGACTGCAGTGCATCATAAGTATCAACCGGCCAATTTCGAATTGTTGTGGAATTCATGGCGCGGCGGTGAGCTGTCCCCACTGATCCATTGGCCGACGTCATTGCAATCATTCCCTAGCGTGCCCCCGACCGCCGAATTCTTTCCTCTACATTTACCGCCGCCATTCTTGTCATACCTCCGCTTCTCCCCGACTGGACACTTCCCACATGCCAATTATCCAACCTTTCGGCATAACCAATCCAGTTCGGATCCTACGAGGCTGCTTGACTGGCTGTGGTGGCCAGTTGAATGGAAACCAGCCTTGTTCAATCCATCCATTCTCATAGTCATGCATATTCAGAGTATAGCTTATGCAATTTGAAGAAATAAGGTTAGGCACTTACCTGTGCGGCCGTGGACATGGTTTTTTTAGGTTTCAGGACGAGGGATGCTGGATCTGCGTGCTTCTGCATCGTTCTCAAGTGCTGGAGCTTCTCGTCATTGGCTGCTGCTGGCTGTGACTCTTGGAGACCCATTTCTCTAGTGGCGAATACGGCATGCACTGGTTCTGTGAGCTGCTGGTGTCTTCGTGGTAGGTACTCTAGCTGGATCAACTGCTACAGGATTCCTGTAGGACATCCTGTAGCCGTTTCTCCTCCTGGGGTGCATACTAACATAATTTGAGTCACGTTTCATAGGTGAAGGGTCTTGAGGTCACCTAGACAGGTAAGTGCTCGAGCCTCAGAAGACCTTATTTTTGAGATTGAAAAAAACAACTTTCCTTATTTGAAAAAACAGAGTTCTGGTCGCATGTGTAGGTATGCTTGCTCAGATGAGAGTATGGCGGTGAAAGGAGGTGAAACGAGTGGAGGATGGAGGAAAAGGGTGGTTGCATGCCTCCTCAGTTGACTTCAAGCTCCAAATCCTTCTCTGCAGTCGATTCTAGCCCGTCCAAAAGCTCTACAGGATGTTTCCTGTAGAAATACAGAACTTCCTGTAGAAAGTCCTGTAGCTTCCTGTAGAAGGCTGAACCATGACCCAATTGTGTCAAAACTTTGGAAAAAATGAGTGTTCATGGCGGGTGTGCATGTGAGGCTGTCTGGTATCTTGATAGGGACCCTTGTCCTTGAGTTGGGAGTCCTCCTTTGGTGCGTTGTGTTCCTGCAACCTACAACACTTTCAGAGATCAACTTGTTTTTTTCTTCTTCTTTTTTCTCTTTGTTTCTCTTTTTTCTTTTTCCTCTCTTTTTTTTTTTTAGGAGACAGCAGGGGCGCCTCAATGAGGTTTTCACCCCCACCATCTGCCTTGGGTGCCTTGAAAATGTTTTCACCCAAGGATCTTTTTATTCCCATTCCTTTTTCAGAGAGACAACAAGAGTGCCTCAATGAGGTTTTCACTCCTACCATCTGCCTTGGGCACCTCAGAAAGGTTTTCACCCAACGATCTTTTTTATTGCATTATTATTATTTTTTTGAATATAAAATGATGCTCAGGGTGTGCCCAAAACAGAGGCAAAACCCTTCTCTATGACCAGCACTGATTTTTCCAGAGTTTTGACGAACTCTTGCCTCGAAAGAGGTTTCCTGTAGATCTTTAGTCGATGCCCATTGACGAGCATGGGGATGGCTTCTTCATCAATAGTCTGGATAAGGATGGAACCATTGTCATTACACTTTTCCACTGCATATGGTCCTAGCCACCTCGTTCTCAGCTTCCCTTTGAAATCCTTATGTTTGGAATCATACAGCAACGCCCAATCTCCCGGCTGGAATTGTTTGTAATTGAGGTGTCGGTCATGCCATACCTTCCTCTAAAGTTGAGTCACTTCTGAATGGAGGAGGGCCTGCATTCGAAGTTCGTCTAACCCATTCAGCTGAATTAACCTTTCTTGTTGAGCATGGCTGAGATCTAGGTCCAGCTGAGCTTCCATCCTCAAAGTGTTGTATTCAAACTCGATTGACAACAAAGCTCTCTTCCCATAGACTAGCTCATAGGGTGTGAAACTGGTTGTGGTCTTCCAAGTGGTGTTATAGGCCCAAGTGGCCTCAACCAGGTGATCTACCCAGTCCCTTCTGCTACTGCTCATCACCTTAGTCAAGATACCCTCTAATGCTCTATTGGTGACTTCCACTTTCCCATTCGCTTGAGGATGATATGGGGTGGAAGTCCTATGCTTGATTTTGTGATGAGCAAGCAAGTCTTCAATCAAATTGGAGGTGAAGTGGCTTCCTTGATCGGTGACTAACTCTCTTGGGTAGCCAAATTTGTAGAAAATGTTTTCTCTTAAAAAATCAGCCACCTTTTCTTCTGTTGCTGCTTTGATTGCCTTGGTTTCTGCCCACTTTGTGAGATAATCTGTGCACACAATGATGTAGGACTTTTGCCTTGAAGGAGGGTTGATAGGACCCACAAAATCCATAACCCACTTCTCAAATGGCTCAAGATTCACCTGAGGTTGGAGAGGCATTTCGTCCCTTGGGGTTGGTTTCCCCATCCTTTGGCATCGGTCACATTGGCTGATATATCTTCTGACATCTTGATGAAGAGTGGGCCAATAGTAGCCTGCCTGTAGAATTTTGAAAGCAGCCCTCTTGGCTGCAAAATGTCCTCCACAAGGCCCATCGTGACAAGTTAGGAGGATGTCAAAGACTTCCTCCTCCCTTACACAACGCCTTAAGATCTGATCAGGGACAAGTTTGAACAAGTTGCCCCCGATCCAAGTGAATGAGGCACTCTTCCTCACGATTCTGCTCTTCTCCTTTGAGGATAAGTGCGGAGGGAACTGTGCGGAGACCAGATAGTTGGCTATATCGGAAAACCGTGGGGAGAGTACTGAGATAGCAAACAGATGCTCATCTGGCATCTTGCCATCCACTATTTCTTCTTCACCTGCAGTCAAATTCAATCTAGACAAGAAGTCAGCAACAACATTTTCTTTACCTGGTTTGTCAACGATGGTCAAATCAAACTGCTGCAACAAAAGTAACCATCTAATAATATGAGAATTCACATAAGGTTTATTCATTAAATATCTTATTGCAGCATGGTTAGTATGTACAAATGTTTGATAGCCAGTGATATAGTGTCGGAACTTGTTCAGGGAATGGACCACAGCCAGGAACTCTTTCTCAGTTACCGTATAATTCATTTCCGCCTTGGATAAGTTTTTGCTGACAAAGTATATAGCATATGGGATTTTTTCTTCAACTTGTCCTAAGGCTGCCCCTATGGCTTTGTTCAAGGCATCAATGTGGATGTGGAAAGGTAGGGCCCAGTTTGGGCCTCCTAGAATTGGAGCAGACACCAACTTATCCTTCAATTCATTCAGAGCCTTCTGGCAGTCATCCGACCATTTAGACTCAACATCTTTTGGTAAGAGGCCAAACAATGGCGAGGCTAGCTTACTAAATTCTTTAATGAATCTTCGGTAATATCTCGTTAAGCCTAGGAAACTCCGAACATCTCTCACCTTCTGAGGAGGTGGGACCCTTTTGATGTAGCAACTTTACTGGGATCCACCTGTAACCCCTGGCGAGAAATGGTATGGCCTAACACGGTCCCTTCAATCATCAAGAACTCACATTTCTCAAGATTGAGGGACAGGTTCATCTCAATGCACTTGCTCAAAACTTTTCCCAGGTTGGATAAGGCTTCCTGGGAGTTAGACCCGCAAGGAGTAAAGTCATCCATATAGATTTCTACCGAATCATTGACCAACTCGGCAAAGATGCTTAATACAGCCCTTTGGAAAGTGGCAGGGGCATTACATAGCCCAAAGGGAAGGACGCGGTAGGAAAAGGTACCCCATGGACAAGTGAAAGTGGTCTTATCTTGGTCCTCCGGGCTGATTTGGATCTGATTATACCCGCTGAACCCATCTAGGAAAGAGAAAAACCTCTTCCCTACCAGACCATCCAACACTTGATCTATGAAAGGTAAAGGGAAGCAGTATTTCTTGGTGGCTTTGTTCAATTCTTTGTAGTCCACAGAGATTCTCCATTTCCCATTTCTCTTGAGCACCAACACCAGAGGGGAAACCCATTCGCTATCCGAGATGGGGTAGATGAATCCTGCGTCCAACAATTTTTGCACTTCTTTAACAATGTCCCTGACAGCTGGATTCATTCTCCTCTGAGGTTGCCTGACTGGTTTACAGTCCTCCTTGATGTAGATATGATGAGTACAGATTGAGGGATGGATTCCCTTCATTTCCTTGTAGCTCCAAGCAAAGGCCTCAAAATGGCGGGTCAAGAGGCTACATAGCTCCTTTTACTGAGAGGGAGAGAGAGAGGAGCTTATCTTCAAAGTCTTCTCACGGCCAAACTCCACATTCTTAACTCTGGGGGTGGTCGGATTAGTGGCACCTAGGTCCACTAAAGCATTGGCCTGGGTATCTTCCACCAATTCTTCCAAGGATAGCACACTAGGGGGAGGATTTTGGATTAATTTTTCAATCAAATCATCCTCGGTTGGAGGACCTCCCTTGCTGGCCTCTACTGTGCATAATGGTGCAGAGTAGACCTCATCCTCTTCTTCTTCTTCCAACCAGAGGGGTAAGTCATGTTCTAGCAGAGGTTGGGCAGGAGGGTATAGGACCAGCTGTTTGGACATAGGCCCATTTTTTATGGTCATGCTTCCGGCTCGACAGCTGATGTAAGCATCTGCAGTAGCCAACCAAGGCCTTCCCAAAATGAGGGGATATCGCGTGAGTTTTGCCTTAGGCTGAAGGACCAAAAAGTCCGCAGGGTATTCCCAGGAGTCAACAGAGACCAAGACATCCTCCACAATCCCTTCGAGAGTCACGGTGGAGCGGTCTGCCAATTTCAGCACTATCGAGGTCTTCCTTAGGGAACTCTGAAGATTGAGCTTAAGCATGGTGTCCCTGGTCATCACATTAATGGCGGCCCCTAGATCAATCAAAGTGTGGGGTATAATAGTGCCATTGATGTGGACATACTCTACAGGACTCCCAGGGTCCAAATACTTCGGACAGATTACTTGCCCCAACATGAGATCAGACAGTTGTCCTATGACATTGATGGTTGAGGCATCTTTCTTTCGCCTGTCTGGGTGCCTGAAACACTTCTCCTTAATCAATTTGTTGTATATCGGTACATCTTTTATGGCCTTGAGAAGCGGTATTTTCACACACAATTGCTTGAGTTCTCCGAGAAGCTCATCCTCTTTTGGGTTGGGTTGTGTGGTTACTGTGAGTTGCTCAAGAAAGGGTGGAATGGCTTGGGGTTCACTTTCCTGTTTCTCTTCCTCCTCCTCTAGGGGAGGAGGTTGGCATTCTAGAAGGACCTTCCCAGATCGCAGGTTGATCTCCTGGATCTCCACAGCATAGGTAGGGCATGTTGTCTCCCAAGTATATACCTGCTGGGCCTATCTGTTGTTGGGGTTCGGGTTCAGTTGAGCAGGCATCTGGGGTTGTCTTGGAGGAGCAGGAGGTAATGGTTGTGGTTGAGTTGGTGGTGGAGGAAAAATGGTGGGAGGAGTGTTGTATTGGGGCCTCCACCCCAGTTGAGGTGCATTCCACTGAGGTTGCGGCTGGGCATGAGAGTGAAACGAGTGAGGAGGTTGAGTGTGGTATGGAGATGGATAAGACCACGAAGGAGGTGCGGACCAGGAACGATGAGCAGGGGGACCCCAAGAAGGCATGTGAGCAGATTGGTTGGGGTGGTAATAAGCTTGGGATGACCCTTGCATTACCTGCTGATAAGGTCTGGGTCCATGAGTCCACCTTTGGTTGAGGAAGTAGAGAGGTTCAGTAGCCACCTCGGTCCCTAGGTACATGGCTTTAAATCCAGGCAAGGTAGGGCATTGGTTGGTGGGATGGTCTTCCTCACAAATGAAACATACCTCTACTGAGTGCAATGGGCACTCATTCTTGGGATGCTTCCTTGTACATCTAGGACAAAAAATGCCCAAAGCCCTCTCAGCTTCTTCTTTCTTTTGCTGAATTTGGAAGGTATCAAGTTGCATGGCAATAGTCTATCTCATTTCGCTCTTAAGGTCTTCCATCTGGTTAGCAAACTCATGCTTGGAGAAATATGTACTAGCTGAGAGATGATTCCGCCTACCTCTCTTCCGGGCCACCCTAGAATGGTTTCTAAACACAGTCTTTATGTCCTCATAAGGTAGTTGGTAGATGTCTCCTCCAGCCAACAGGTTAAGGGTGTCCAGAAGGTCTTCAGGGACTCCTCGGAGCAGAACCAGCTTCAGCGATTTTGGGTCAAGTGTGCACCTGGCCCGTTTATAAGTGAGTTAGAACCTCTCCTCATAGTCTTCCAAAGATTCATCGCTGCCCATGGTCATTCGAAAGATTTCACCCTTAGTTTCCTTGGACCTATAGTAGTCTCTGTACTTGGCGTTGAAAGCTTGCTGCATTTGAGCCCAAGTGGTGATACTGTTTCCACTTAACCCCATGAACCAGCGTAATGTTGCGTCCTTGAGGGTAGAGGGAAAGAGTTTCAGCTTTTTCTCATCCTCAGAATAGTCATAAGTTCAACAAAGGACAGAAAACTCAAACAGGAAGGTATCAGGGTCCTCAATAGCCAGACCATGGAAATGAGGTAGAGCAAAGGGACTTATGTTTTTCATTTTCATGTCTCCATTGGTCTCTCGGATGGGAAAGGCACCCTCTATTCTTTCGTCTTCTCTTCTACCGTTTCGGTTTTCAGCCATGGCTTCAGATGGAGTGTTCCCTAACTCTTCTTCTGCTATATGATCTTCGTATATCTCAGGAGGTTCACCTATAGGTTCTTCTGGCTCACTATCACCAGAGAAGAGAGAAGGTTGACTCAGTGATGTGGTGGGGGTGTTGGGTAAGAATTTGCCGGTTTATCTCTGTTCCTACGAGGCATTAAAAGGAAATACTTTTTTCTTGCTTTTGTTTTTTTCTCTGCTGGTACCTGCAAAACTCAAATAGATTGAACTGCAATTAACTATCTTGCTAGAATGAAAATGCGGAATTGAAATGAAAGCAGGAAAGGACTAATCTATTTTTCTCAAATGAACTTGCAGGAATGGAATGCTAAGCTATGCTTGCAGAATTGAAATTGCGGAATTGAAATGATAATCTACGCTTGCAGAATTGAAATGCTAACCTATGAAAGTAGGAAATGTCTACTTTACTTTTACGGAAATGAAATTGTGAAATGGAAATGAAATAAACTACTTAGCAGAAGGTTGTAGGAGAAACTAGAAGAAAAGCAACAATCACCAATACTCTGACGCTTCCCCGGCAACAACGCCAAAAATATCGTGGGCTCCAGTATTGCCGCAATAATGCTGCAACTCCTGAGACTCCCTTCTTTACTTTTATCAACCCGGTTGTTCGTAACAAACTTGGAAGCGACGGTGCTGTATGCACAAGTACTAGCTCTTGCTGCAGCTGTCACTTGGTCAGCTGGCACAAGTCTGCTAGGGGCTTTAGCCAACTTCTATGAGCTCTTAGAAGAAGCTTCTAATTGATGGATGAAAGCTAACTCAAAGGAAGCTAATCTACTTGCGAAAGGAGATTGAAAAATTGAAGGAAAACGCAAACCCTAGCAAACCCTAATTCTACCAGCTAGTCCTACTAATGCAAAGATGAGAGTGCAAACTACTGAAAGAGGTGCCATTACTTCTATGAAGGTAAAATACATGTGTTTAAACAAACTTTTTCCTAAGAAAGCATATTTTTGTATTTTTGATTAAGTTGTCAATTTTCTCATGTATATGCTTGAATTGTGCTTTACTGTGCAGGGGTGGATCAAGGGAGAGAAATGCTTGGAAAAGGTTGGAAGGGGCTCAGAGAGGGTCTAAGGAGTCCCTAAAACTCTTCCAAAGAGTTCCACAAAGTTTTGCTATCAAGAAGCCTCATTTGTGAGCTTCTACAGGAAGTCTGCAGGGGTTCTGCAGGATGTTTCAAAATTTCTACAGGATGTTTGGTAATCGGTTTTTAGGGGATTGATGAGTGAGGGAAGGTGCATGGATGGACCTGGAGGTAGTATAGGGGTCTAAAATGGCCTAAGGACTGGTGGATGGAGCGGTGAAGAGGTGTAGAAGGCTAAGGCAATGATGAGCAAGAAGGTGGGGTTACGTGGACAAAAGAACAGATGGGAGAGGAGAAACTCAGCTAAGAGACAGAACAGGTGGCTCAGATGATGCTTTGGGTGGATGAAAGAATGGAGGAGATGCCCTGCATGGTGTACCTCGATCAAATCAACAAATTCTTGCAAATGATCAAACCTTGAACTAATCTAGTCTAACTATCAACAACATAAATGAGCAACAACTTTATTTGGGAAGAAAACCTTGTACATTAACTATGCAAAGAAACATTTCAAATGTCCAAACCCATGACTAATCTCTGCTAATGAAAACAGTACACTAAGGATTGCATGGTCAAGCAAACTAGTGTTTTTGTTGAGGCAGCATTGTTTCCTCAATTCCAGCCCCTAATCCAATAAGGATGAGGTGAAACCGGGAGTGTGGTTGTCCCTTTTCTTGGAGGCTTTTCTGTCATTATCCTACCAAATCACCTGAAGCAATGTCATTCATGAACAGTGATCTATTCAAGCAACATAACTAAATCTACATAACATAAATACGTTCAAATGCATAAAGGAAAACAATGATACGTAAAGGAAACGTAACAGTACAGAAAGGAGGCCCTAGGCTCTTAGGTTGGGCCCAAACCTGAGAGCTATGGCTCCTATGAAAAACTTAGATTTTATAGGAAACCAAACTTCTTCTCATTATCCAAAAATAATCATAAGAGTGATGCCAAAAAAGGCTACAAAAGAACAAAATAGGACTGGCAGCACTAAGGTGCAAAATACACAATAGTTTCAAAAGTCCCTTACGAAGGTTGAGGCCCCAACATTTATACATCACGAGGGACCTAGCTGGCCTCCTCAATCTGTGGAACTTAGCTGTCCAAACTGGGAGTTAGACAATCCCTTCTAAATTCTTCTTGGTTACCTTCTAGATTCGGTTTTGGTGGTCTTTGGAGCTCGGAGTTGGGGTGAAGATCCTGAGGAAGGGTTATTTAATGCCATAGACAACCCCCCTACGAATCCTCACCTCAGGCTTGGCTGTCTTATAGCCCATGATTGCTTGACTTTGCTCCAATACGTGTCAAAAAACCTAAAATAAGCACGTGTTAGCCACCTAGGAAAAGTGATTTCCCTTATTCGTACAAATGACATAAACATACTGAATATAATGCATAAACTATGGAAAATGAAGGATTTGAACAAGGACTGAACAAGGATAATTAGGCCAAATGAGCCCAACAAGTTACAAATTTTGGGGCTCATCAAGTAGTTACTATTTTTATTTGATATATCTATGCATGAAATAATTGCATGTGTTTTCCTATAGCTAAAAGTATTGTCTGGTTATTACTAAGGGAATGCATAAAACTTGAAAGATATATATATACTTAATATATATATATATATATTATATATATGACTCAATTGTTTTCATATATTCATGCATGTAACTTTACATGAAATTTTTAGTTACTATTTCCATGGTCTAATGCGTTAATAAGTTCATTAAGGGTTCTATGTGGAGACAATTAATGATTTAATCCAATCGTGGAGAAAATTTAGACAAATAACACAACTGAGAATTATTTCAAGAAACATAATTTCTTTATTATAAGAAACTTAGTAAAGGAAACCTAAACCTTCGATTATCAATCTACAAAATCCTGTAGATTCACAAGCTCACGCAATGTACTAAAGCATAGGACAAGAATCTACTTCTACTTTCAACCAACAAAAGCTAATAGATCAATGAAAATAATATGAACAAAAAGAAGATAAATCAATGGCACAAAACACAAGATGCATCTGGGGAAATTCATTGCTCAAAACCACGCTATCTGTATTGCATATATCAAAAATATAAGCGAAGATACAAAGCTTGTTCTCACTAGACCAATTTTTCACAAGTATGCTCAACTCTCTCAGCTCACAAGCTAGCTCTTGGCTAACACTTAGCCAATTTTGTAGCTCTCCAAGATCCTAATCTCTTGCATAATTCCTAGGATGAATAGCTCGTATATAAAGGGAACTCATGCTTCCAAAACTGCACAATCCAAACATAGGATCAATCTTTGATGCATGCATGATATTTACACTCCAGTAAATAATACCACTGATATTACACTCTCCCTACACTCTAGTAGCAACTGGGTCTTTCTTAGAATCGACATGCATGAGTTTCTGATGAGGGAATATTTAGTTAACTAGAGTAGCACTAGTGGATGCATTAGTGCACAAACTGACTGTTAGCCCTCTATTAGTTCCTACAAATAGTTTGGAACTAATTTAACTGAACTTAACTTAGTAAATTAAGTGATCTAATTTCCAACTCAATTTAAACTCATACTGGACCCCCAAATCTTAGGGAGAACATATACATGACTTTAGAAAGACTTCTAACTCAAAATTCCTAAGATAATTAATTTAATTGAACTTAATTAACTATTTACAAGTTGTTATGAGAATAGATTTTGATTTTAATTCTCAGTTTAATTCATGGAGAAATTAAACTAGGATTTATTGTTTCCATTTCTCAACACTTCCTCTCAATAAGAAAGGGATTAACAACTACCCTGTTCCTATCTCAGTGAAACTCTAATTTACATATTCACACTGCCTTTTTCAAAATGTCATCATCCTTCTCCTCTGTGGGAATGTACTCTAACAATATAATCCACCTCAATACACAATCTTTGAGATGATGATATTGGATATCAATATGCTTGGATCGATCATGAAAAACTAGATTTTTAGATACTTTGGTACAACTCTGATTATCACATTAAATCATAGTTGGATCAATTTGCTGACCAAACAAGCAAACTAAGGTATTCCTCATTTAGATGGCCTCACATGCTACCTAACTCGCAACCATGTACTCTTCCTCTATCGAACTAAGTGCAACTGATGTTTGTTTCATATTGTACCAAGAAACTGTCACGACCCAATACTAAATATCCCTCCTGATGTGCTCTTCCTTTCAAATGGACTCCCTGCCCTATTTTCATTAGTGAATACTTGAAGCTTCACTCCCTCTATTGATCTATACCGTAATCCATACTGATAAGTGCCCCTGAGGTATCTCAACACATGCTTTTCCGCCTTCCAATATAGCTTGGTAGGCCTAACCTTGCTTGAGTAAGTTGGTTAACTGCATAACACATATTCGGTTGTGTGTTCACCAAGTACATGAGTGAAGCCACAATTTTCCTATAAATATAACATCCAATACTTCTCTCAAAGTAGCATCCTCCTTCCTCCAATTACCTGCTAGAGGAGTCTCCGTGGGTTTGCTTCTCTCCATGTGGAATCTCCTAAGTATCTCATTGGCATACTTGCTTTGAGGCAGAAACAACTCCCCATCTCCTCGCCATACCTCCATTCCAAGAAAGTAATGCATGAGCCCCATGTCCTTCATCTCAAACTCTCTTGCAAAGTCCTCCTTGCAAGACTTGATCAGTTAATCGTTACCTGTCAATATGATATCATCAACATAAAGTACAATGATAAATAATTTACCGCATTTTACTAAGGGTTATGGGGTGTCGTCAACTCCTCTTCTGCTGCACAAAGTTTCATAAACTAATTTGAGACATACTCACCACCATTATCACTTTATAGATCTTTAACCTTCTTCGCTGAATATTTCTCCACCAATGCTTTAAAATCAAAAAACGTTCTAAAAGTTTGATCCTTTTTATGCATGAAAAACATCCAACGTTGATGAGAATAGTCATCAACAAATATAACATAATACCTATGTTTTTTCATGGATGCTATCTAGAATGGTCCACACACATCTAAACGGACTAACTCTAGAATAGCCTCTACTTAACTGTCTCTGTTGTGAAAGGAAGGCAGTGTATTTTTCCAAAGTACATCCCTTGGATGTATCAACTTGCTCAAGTGTACCTTTGGGAAGACCAGTAGAGATCTGCTGTAATATCTTCAAAGCCCCATGATGCAAGTGGCCCAATCACCTATACCACAACTTGCCAACATCTCTTCTTTGCACTCTTTTTGGTTTTGTGCTCAAATAAGTACGCTCCTCTACCTCCAGCTTGTAGAGATTCTTCACCTGAATCTATATCTTCTTTACTTGATCCATGACTATCTGCCAAAGGAGTACCTTTTCTTTCGAGAAGATCACATCACAGCCTTTATCCTCATGTTCGTTTGTATGGGCTTGACCCAGGTTCGAAAGAGTTATTTAGCCAAACAACTCTCGCATCTACCAGCCCCTTCGGCAACAACCCGTGGAGCGCAGATTGAGGTCTCACCCAAGGTAGCGGGGGAGGGTGCTAGAACCAGGTTTCTGCACCCTTGGGATGTCTTAATGTGGTCAGGAGGTTTCGCACACTATTCTGCGGCCTTGCATTGCTCTGCTTCCACGTAGATCGATTCCTTAATATTAATTACTTAATTAGCTATTATAGATTGGATCTATTTATGACGGTCTTTAAGCAAACATTTACTCAAGATACCCAGTGTGTGCACTCAGAAGAGATACATATTTGCATTAACCATAACATAAGCACATGCATATACAATCAACAAAAATATTAATCATAAATCAATCAGATCCACAATAATCCAGATTTGACACAGTGTTTCAGAATCAACTTATCTTTATTTCCACTTTATCACCAATACATCTAGATCTACCCTATGACTCAGCTATAGGAGTCCATGCACATAGCTGTAGAATCTTCCATGCCTCTATGCACACAGTTGTAGAGCCTTTATCTACCACCCTATACCCTCGACTCGTACTTACAGATGCTCCCAAAACTTCTTAGCTCATGAACCCATTACAATTTAGATCATTCATCCAAAAACTGCTCTCTACCCTTAGAGTGTCGCTCTATTTATACATTCCCATGCTCCGCAGACCATGGGTAGGCCGAATTACTCCCTATTATTCTATATTATTTCTTGGGCAGACAACCCTTTAACTTGACCTTTTACATTTCATGCTCTGCATAATTCAAAGTTTTACAATATTTTTAACCTAACTTATAGGCTCTCAGCCCCAAAACTGTTACGTGGGACCTTCGCTACCCAACAGTCCCCCAACACAATCATCGTGACTCATCCCGAGTCACTCGTCGGTGTAGCGAGATGCACTGCCCTGGCTTCACGGTTCACCTCCCTTTGAGTGATGCTCCTCGTCCTGCTGCTCCTTCGTTGTCTCCTACAACGCTTCGTTCAACTCCTACTTCGTTGTTTCAACTAGTTCTCGTAATCGATGATGTTCATTCTACTTTGCTCGATTAACACAGAACACCCCCTCATAGGATTTTAGCTCTAATGGAGGAGATGCATACGAGACCTCCTCGTACCAATGCAGCTACTTCCTTTCTTCGTATCTTCTATTCGCACTATCTGTTGCAATTTGTGTCGCAATTTTACAAGACCCTTGTTGTTGTCTACTTCACTTCTACCATTGGTCTCAATTTTTCTATCCTTGCCCTTATCTTTTGTGGTTCGTCAACCAAAGCCTGGGCGAGACTGCAGCATCCAGACAAGTTCTGCTTCGTGTCGACCAATTTCTTGTACATCCCCTCTCGTCCATGTTGAGCTCTGCGTAGTGCCCTCAACTGTGAACACCATATCCATCAGAAAGCCTTGTATCTTCATCGTCCATATCGCAACCCACGAGCTTCCTCCTAGTGCATAGATAATGGAGAGTTCCATAGGAAGGCATAACAATGGACGGTTCTCAAAATCGCAGCTCACTCGATGGATGCCCCCCTGTGATTTATAAGAATTTCGAATTTCAAATTCTCTGGCTCCCGCCTTTTCTGGTGACCGCATGTTAACCCTGTGATAGATCATTCCATATCTGGTTCATACCTCTTCTCTTAATTTCCCGCTACCCAATCTCGGTTGCCATGATGTAGATATCTTGTCATGAATAGTGACAACAATGATCACTCTCTTCTTGGCAACACATCAGCGCAACCCTTTCTGCACAACCGCAACTCTTTTGATATACCAAATCTATGCGCACCCTGGTGGTCGCACAACTACCCGCTAGACTTCTTTATCATCCCGCACTCTCTTTCAACTGGCTGGAGCGGTGAGACTATCCTGTGTGTGGTTAGTGAGGTGGTCGGCCCATCCGTGTAGAGCTTCAGGTGACTGCCACTCACTCTTCCCGGGAAGGTGTCTCCATTGAGCTTGGCAAGCTGAACCGCACCCCCATCAGTAACTTCTTTGACGATATAGGGTCCCAACCAATGCATTCAGAGTTTGCCAGGGAATTTATCGAACTTGCTATCATATAGTAAGACTAGATCATTCTCCTTGAAAGTGTGCACCTTGATATGTTGATCATGCCACGCTTTCTCTCACTCTTTTTGTACTTGCTGATGGAATCCGGCAAAAAGTCGATCCTCCTCCAACTCCTCTAGTTATGCAACTGATTCCTCCAAAGCCCTACGATCTTCCATGCCTGTTATTGCCGCTATTCATAGACTAGGTACAATTTATTCCATAGGCATGATGGCCTCCTTGCCATAAACTAATCGGAAAGATGTCTGGCCAATCAACTTCTTGCAAGTGGTTCGGTACACCCATAGCACAGTAGGGATGCGCAAGTCCCAGTCGTTTCGCTGTGCATTACAGACCTTAGTCAATGTAGTATCCAGTTTCTTTTTAATGTTTCAACAGTCCCATTCGCTTGCAGGTGGTATGGTGTACTCTGTTGATGATATATCTGGAATTCCTCAGTGAGTGTGCTGATCGTTTCATTTAGAAAGTGCATGCCCCGGTCACTCATGAGAATTTTGGGACATCCAAACCTTGTCAACACGAATTTGAACAAAAATGTGTAGCTGTAGCAGCCATGCAGTCCTTAACCGGCTGTGCCTCTGCCCAATGCGTCAAATATTCTGTCGCGGTGATGATATAGCATGCTCCCGTCTTCCCTTGAGGAGCGATAGGTCCTACGAAGTCGATTTCCCACTTCTGAATGGTTGTAGCATCATCTATGGTTTGAGCGGCAATTCATCCCTCCACGATGGTTTCTCATTCCGTTGACAGATGTCACAAGCCCGACAGTACGCTTTCGAGTCCTAATGTAGAGTTGGCCACCATAGTCTTGCGCGAAGAATCTTCTGTTCTATAGTTCAACCTAAAAAATGTCCTCTAGCCACCCCCCCATGTGCTTTGGCCAAGATCTATCCACGCTTGAATTCAGGCACATATCTGCGTAAGATTTTGTCTTTGCCCATTTTGTAGAGGTGTTCTGCAATAACGATAAAGTCTGTTCCGTAGGGGTGATTTTAGGGGCGAATGTTCGCCCTTTGGCGAAATTAAGGGGTTTTAAATTCTTAGTGGGCGAATATTTTGTATCATAGTACATTTTTACAAATCACCTCAAATAGCCCACCTTATTTTAAGGGAGAGGGTAAAAATGGTAAATTTAGCCCTTGAAATTAGGAGTTACAGCCTTCCATTTGCCCATTTTCAAGAATAGGTTTTATTTAAGTGAATCCATTCGCCCATTTTCAAGAATAGGTTTTATTTAAGTCAATCCTATGGGCCAAAGGCCCAAATACCATATTTATAAAAGAGGTATGGTAAATTAATAAAAATATAAATAAATGAGAGGTATGGTAAATAAATAAAGCATTTTTTATATTTACTCCATAGGTCACCTTATATTTATGAATGGTATGGTAAATTAATAAAAATATAAATAAACAAGAGGTATGGTAAACAAATAAAACATTTTTTGATTTTTTTATATTAATACCATGCAAAAAAACATTATTAACCCTAATATTAGTATTAATAAAAATAAAAATGGCACATGGTATTGACCCATGGTATTCACCAAAATGGCACATCGTATTGACCCATGGTATTCACTTGGAATGTAGCCTATTTAAATGGGGGAATTAAACCAGAATAGATCCATCTTTACTCTGGATTTACTAACCCGCATGAGGTATCAAATATCGTGATATGCAAACTAGCATAGAGTGAAAAAAATATTTGATCCGATCAAGAGTAAAAATGGATGTTGTAATTTAATGTATGTTAAACATTTTAGCTTGGTTAAAATAAAAATAAAATAAAATTCAACTATTAATTTTTATAAATTACTAATAGTAATTTTTAAGCTCCACGTTTATGATAACCCATGGTATTGACCCATGGTATTCATGTGAGCATAGACTATTTAAAGGGGAAATTCTATCTTAGATCCATCTTAATTCTGGGTCTACCAAGTGCTCAGAGGGATAAATAGATTTCATCCCCCTAAGAGTGGTAGATGTGGAGTTAAGATGAATATAGGTTGGTTTTTATGATAATGAAGATATTAAATAGACTTAGGAAATTATATTGTAAAACATCTTAAGGTGAATGGTTAAAGCATAGACATTGGACAAGTATATTTGTATACTTCTGTTTTAAACTGAAACAAATCCAGGGCTAAAAGGAATGGATTGATTGCACTAGTCATCCTTCTATAACTTTCCAACATATGCTGGAGTAAACAGATTGTAATTTGGGTAATTTTTCTAATTGCAAATGGGAACATACTTGTGTATTGGCAGGGTGGTTACGAGGTCCCTAAAAGTGGAGTAAACAGATTGTAATTTGGGTAATTTTTCTAATTGCAAACAGGAACATACTTGTGTATTGGCAGGGTGGTTATGAGGTCCCTAGAAGTGATGAATTTGAATTTTTCTTGGTTTTATATATAATATTAGGTTTTTTCTCATGCTTTCTGTGAATGGCACGGGTGAATTTTATCTTACACCCACTAGATTATCGATATGTAATTTC
>APFE030391239.1:88845-112854 GCA_000404065.3 Pinus taeda | reverse complement strand
GTAAAATATTCGCCATGCCTGGTGAGAGATTCGCCAAAAAATTATATATACATATCATATTATTGTTAAAATCGCCTTGCATTTTTCTTATATACCATGGAGATTCGCCCATTTATTATACATGTAAATTTAGGGGGGGTTCTTAAAATTTTCCCTGCTGTTCCGCGTATCACCAATTCTTTCTTTTGCTGAATGGAATATCCTTGTGGCATGGTTCCCATGGTTAAGAAGTGGATTATGTACTCAAAATGGCCATCCACGATGCGCACAACATACAACTGTGCATCCGGGAGTCCTTCCTCCAAATTTGTGGGCCCTTCACTGGTCTCAATTCGGGACAAATGATCGGGGCTTGCGTTGAGACGTCCTGGCTTGACTATGACCTCGAAGTCATATTATAGAAATAACAGCAACCATCTACAAATGCGCCCCCTCAACATAGGCTTATTCACTAGGTATTTTAGTGTGGAGTGATCAATATACATCTTAAGGTGTCCCTTGAGCAAATAGTGGCGGTATTTTTGAAGCACGTATACCATCGCCAATCCCTCGCACTTAGTAGTGAAGTAATTCTTCTTAGCTTTTGATAATTGTCGACTGGCGAATGTAATCAGGTGATCAATTCCCTCTGCTCCTTCTTGAGTGAGTACCGCACCTAACGCGATGCATGACGCATCGACATGCATGTGAAATTCAACATCTCATTTGGGAAAGACCAATATCGGGGCTGATGCCATCTTTTCCTTAAGAATTTCCAGACTTTTGTCGCATTCCTCATTCTAGCAATAAGCAGCATCTTTCTTGAACATTTGTTCCATTGTAACCGTGATCTGTGCGTAGCTTTTTATGAATTTCTGATAATAACTAGTGTGTCTAGTGTGGTGCGTAATTGTTTGGCACTTCACAGTGCTTGCAGATTGAGTATGACAATGATCTTTGTCGGATCCACCATCAGACCTTTCTTACAGACCACATGGCCGAGTAGGTTCCCGAAGGGGACCAGGAACATACATTTCTTTAGGTTTAGTGCAATCTGTTGCCATCAACAAGTATCCATCATTAAACATAAGCTCGCGATATGTTTCTTAACTAACCCAAATACGATCTAGTCATCAAGATATACTTCTAAGAACTTATGTATAAATTCTTTGAATGCAACTACCACAATGGGTGAGAATATCACCAGTGCGTTCTTCAGTCCTAAGGGCATCACCGTATACTGAAAATAGCCCCATTCTGTGGTGAAAGTTGTCTTACTCCTATCCTCGGGCGCGATCTTGATCTAGTGGTACCCCGAGAACCCATCCATGAAGGAGTAAGCTTCCTGTCCACCCACATTGTCCAGTACTTCATTTGTAAAGGGCGTCGGAAACGGGTCATTAACACAGGCATCATTAAGCTTCATGAGATCCATGCAGATGTGAATTTCACCCTTCTGCTTCTTCTCCTGCATAACCATAGGACTTACTCAGTCGGACTCCTCGACTGGTTCGATTATTCCTATTGCAAGCATCTTGTCCAATTCTTCACGGACCTTTGCTTTGTATTTTGGATTCAATTGGTAAGGCCTCTACTTAACTGGCTTCACATCCGGCTTTAAGGTTATCTTCATCATTCCCAGGTCACCGTGGATCCATTTTAACTTCGTGATTTTTGTTGGGAATAAATCATGATATTCTTGAACCAATTCGACAACCTTTTCCACCGTGGCATCATCCCAATAATCCCGAAGTGTTGCATACTTCGGTTCTTCCTCTATTACGATATTTACCTATTTTTTTTCAATGGCGTAGTGATGTCTGAATCTTCGATTGCTGGTCCACGCACCTCGCAACTCCCTTCTGATTCCGAGATATTGATATTTCTAGGGTCATTGTCATCATCTTCTATCTGCACATTATAACATTCTGGGGCTGGACTCAACTGTCGCGACCAGTCTGGCTGCATGGTTTCTTCTGGTTCCAACGATGTTTTGATAATGGTGGCCTTCACAAGCTATAACACGTCATCCACAATATCCTTCCATTGATCTTCAAAGAGAATGTCGACAAAAACCCTTCGCACAAGATATCCCACTCGCCTGTGCTGTGCTGAAGCTCTATTTTAGTATACCAATTCCTCGAAATGACATCCAGTGTATGATAAAATAAGTGTACCCACTCTGGTTGAGGCTCCTCTCCATAGACTTTGATCCATCTGGTAAGGTGCATGTGCGGGTCATCACATCCATCATATTTCTCCGTTATTCGTATTTCCAGCTTCCCAAATCTTATCTACATCATGCGCCTGCAGCTTTGCCAATCTTCAAAAGTCCCTTTATGTGTGCCCCACCATCATGTAGGTGTCGCGTGCAATGGCTATCTCAATGCATCAAACCGTTGGTGCTCTGGTACCACACTCTCAAAATTTGTTAGGAATTCATCTACTATTGCCAGTCCATCATACATCGACAATTCACGATCCTGAGCTCTAACACAGTACAAAGATATAGTCATCATATTGCATTGTAGCGTGGTTACTCCGTTCAACATGTTATGCCACTGCTCATCTTCTTCATCTGAATCGTTGGTGCAGGATTCTGCATAGCCCTGCGATATCCTCCTTTCCTTCGTTATCTTAACCCATTCTTGCCTTTGAACATAAATTTTGTAGATACAATCTAATTCATCATCACTTTCTTCGTTTCGCACGGGTTCAATGTAGCACGGTTCTTCAGCTAGATCTAAAGGAATGACTACGCAGAGCGACTTCTTTTCAAATATCATTGTCCACTTCTTTAAATTAATAACCCCATTCATGTTGGTGGCCCAGTTTATCCCTAACAACGCAGGATAAGCGCTACTGTCATCCATGATTTCGATTACCTCAAAGTCTGTTCTAGTGGTCGCGCCTTCTATATCTACAGTAATTCCTTGTAACCTTCCCATGGGCAAGATCTTCTATTGGTTCGCCATCCGCAATTTAATAGGAGACCATTGTAGTGTAGGCCTACCCATGCACTCCCACGTTTGTTTAGGTAGTACATTTGCATCCGAACCCAAATCCAGAATGATCTGATCCATCTCATAGTCGCCAATCTCTACCGTTAATCGCATCTCCCGCCCCGTTTGTGCTGCATGTTTTCCTAATTTTCAAACCACGCTAGGTTCCCTCATGCCCGCGCATTTATTTATCAATTCTTGCAAGCCTCTAACTACCCTATTGTCACGAAGCAATTTTATGCATGTCTCTAAAAAGGTAGTCAGCATCAAGGGATCCCTGTTTAGCTCAGGTCAATCCCTACTACTTGGGGTAGAGACCTCCACGAAGCTCTCCCTAGCTTCTAGATATGTGTCCTTGCCAACTTGTGTGTCTTCTATAGTCAAGGTCCCTTTATCTTTTCCTATGACTGTGCCACTTCTCAGTACCATGTTTATATTGGGGTCTTCATCGCGGGGTTTGACCCTCATCATTTGCACGTTTTGTGTCATCGTAGGCTGTTCTGCCCTTTTTTCCCAAATCTGTGCTATTAGTGTGGGGCAATCTATCAGGTCATGATTGAATTGCTCATATTAAGTGCATGATATTCTAGTTGGGTTGGTACAATCCCACGCGTAATGTCCTGGTCCTCTGTAGTTGTAACAGATTAGCTGCCCGCGACCCCTTCCTAACCCCATTCCACCCCATCATCGTCCGTGCCCATGGAACCCACCATGTGCGATCACACTGCTGGATCCTAACCTCGTGCCTCAGTCTGCGTTCTAGAGGCAGGTGACTGGTGCATCAGTAATTGATAGCTATGACAGTCTCTTTCCTCGTGGCCCACCGATCTGCAAAAGTTGCAAAAGAGCTGTTAGGGGGTCTGGTTGAATTTTGGTTGCAGATGACAGTTATCTATGTTATGCTTTCCTCCCACCTGACAGATTGCGCACCAAAGTGGGATTGTCATGCTTGGCCTTGCTTGTGCCTCTAGTCACAATGGTGTTGGTCCCCCCGTTGCCACATAATTCACAAAGGCTGGGCAATGATCTTTATTGTGCCTTTGGCTTCTGCACTTTATACACCATACTTCCTCCCATATTTCTGGGCATGGGGACTATTCCTGTTTTAAATTCTTCATTTCCAAACAAAATTTTTGTATCTGCGCTTGGATTTGTTGGACTCCCAACCACGGTTCTTGTAATGGAGTTTCGTGCAACCTCATCGCTGTCTCTAATGCTTCAGCCTAGGTTGAGATCTTTTGTTGTGACAAAGCTGTCCTCAGATGCGGTGTCAATGAGGCTACAAACCAAGCGTAATGTTGCACATCTGACGGTGTCATGTTCGCCTCGCGGATGGTACTTTTCAGTCTTTGATCCAGATCCCATAGGGTTTCACCAGGCATCATCACAATCTCCTTGAACCCTATGATCGACTGTGTTTCTGACTTTGGTCGGCTAAATTCCTTCTTCAATTCGGTCCAGATCTTTGTTGTCCCCGCATTTGGGTGACCGCTAGAGTGCTTTATGTACCATGTCAGTACTCGGTCCTGCAGTGCGCTAACTAAGGTAGCCTTTCTGATATTATCGTTTGTAATTTTGTGTGCATCCCATACCGACGTCACCACGAACCAAAACTGTTTTGGATCTTCGCTTCCTGCTCCTTTGAATACCGGTAGCTAGATCATGCTTGTCATTTCCAACCTTTGGTTTGTGCATCAATGACTCTGAACTACTACTACTTCTAATCCCTTCGATTTTTAACTTCTTTCTCTATAAATTTCCAGCGTACCAACATCAGACACCCCTTAGGGAGATCCCGGTCCCAGAAACGGAACCATTTGTTGGCTTGTATGGGCCTGACCCAGATTCAGAAGAGTTATTTAGCCAAAAAAAATCCCTCAGCTACCAACCCTTTTAGCAACAACCCGTGGATCGCAGACTGAGGTCTCACCCAAGGTAGCAGGTTAGGGTGCTGGAACCAGGCTTTCATACCCTTGGGATGTCATGATGTGGTATATAGGTTTCGCACACCATTCTGTGGCCTTGCACTACTCTGCTTCCATGTAGATCGATTCCTTAATACTAATTACTCAATGAGCTATTATAAATTGGATCTATTTATGATGGTCTTTAAGCAAACATTTACTCAAGATACCCAGTGCGCGTACTCAGAAGAGATATAGATTTGCATTAACCCTAAACATAAGCATACGCATATAGATTCAAAAAATATATTAATCATAAATCAATTAGATCCACAATTGTGCAGATTTGACACGTGTTCCAGAATCAACTTATCTTTATTTCCACTTTATCACTGATACATTTAGATCTACCCTGTGCACTCAGTTGCATGGGTCCATGCACACAGCTGCGGACTCTTTCAAGCCTCTGTGCACACATTTGGAGAGCCTCTATCTACCACCCTATACCCTCGACTCGAACTTACAGATGCTCCCAAAACTTCTTAGCTCATGAACCCATTACAATTCAGGTCATTCATCCAAAAACTGCTTTCTACCCTTAGAGCCCCACTCTATTTATACATTCCCATGGTCCGCGAACCATGGGTAGGCTGACTTACTCCCTATTATTCTATATTATTTCTTGGGCAAACAACCCTTTGACTCGACCTTTCACATTTCGCGCTCCACATAATTCGGAGTTTTACAATATTTTTAACCTAAATTATAGGCTCTCAACCCCAAAACTATTACATGAGACCTTCGCTACCCAACACCTCAAGCATGGCAATAGATACCAAGTTATTCTTCAGCCCGAGCACATACATAACATTCTTCAAGGTGAGTGCAGTCCCATGCTCCATGTGAAAAATAATTGTAACCAATCAAGTAACACTATACTTCCCATCGTCCCCCATCTCGATATGCGTCTGGAGAGATTTCTCCTCAAGGTCACTGAATAATTCTTTGTCTAGTCATGTGGAATGAAGCTCCAATTTGAATTGAGAGGCCAAGCCTCACCCACCACTCCTCCTGAGGACTTCTTCTTGGACTTCTTAAGTGGAAAATTTGTAGCAAAATGATCCAGCTCATGACAATGAAAGAATTTGACTTTTGTCATGTGTTTCTTCTTACCTCCATGGTAAGAATATGATTTGGAATGGGAAGCTTTCCATTTCCCCTTCTTTTCCTTAATCACTAAGGCACAATTCTCTTCATCATTAGTCTTTGATGAAGATCCATCCCTGGTGTTCCTCCTGATCTCCTCCTGACCATATTCATTCCAAATCTCACAGCTTCTCTCAACCATTAACAAAGTCTTGATAACTATGCCAACTATTTGGGAGTCCTAGAAGAGAAAGACTCACCATATCATGCTCGAAAACCATGATATCAAAACTTCCAAGTTCATCCTGAAACTGAGTGAACTTTGTCAAGTATTTTGGAATCATTTCACCTTTCTCCATTTTGATTTTTCGAAGTTTTTCCTTTAGTGCCAATTTCCTTTCATCATTGTTGTTTTGGTACAAGTTTGTCAATGCTTACACATAGCATGCGGTGTTTCCTTGCCATGGACACTCGAGACAATGTGGTCTCAAACTCCCTCAAGGATTATTCACTTCGCCTTCGCCGCAAACTTCTTCCATCGGCCAAATTTTGTGCATCTGATGTTGCTTAGGAATTTCTTGATCAATGAATTCCTTCAAGCCATTATCCTCTAACACAACCTCCATTCTATCCCTCCAGGATATAAAATTTGAGCTGCCTTCCAAGGCATCTTGAGCCACAAATTGTAGAACGTCATCTACCGATTCTGAGGTATGTATTGAAAATTCGAATTTCACCTGTAACCCAAAACTCAAAACTTCGAAATATCCTCTAGTATATTGAATTTAGCTCTGGTACCATATAGAAAATCTTGTAGATTCACAAGCTCATGTAATGTACTAAAGCACATGACAAGAATATACTTCTACTTTCAACCAGCGAAATCAAATAGATTGATGAAAACGATATGAACAAGAAGAAGGTAAATCAATGGCACATAACGCAAGATGTATCCGGGGAATTCACTGCTCAAAACCCCACTATTTGTATTGCATATATCATAAATATGAGTGAATATACAAAGCTTGTTCTCACTAGAACATTTCCGCAAAAGTATGCTCAACTCTCTCAGCTCACAAGCTAGTTCTTTGCCAACACTTAGCCAATTTCGTAGCTCTCGAAGCTCCTAATCTCTTACATAATTCCTAGGATGAATAGCCTGTATTTTAAGGGAATTCATGCTTCCAAAATTCTGGAATCCAAAAATAGGATCAATCTCTGATGCATTCATGATATTTACACTCTAGTAGATAATACAACTGATAGTACACTATCCCTGCACTCTAGTCTCAATAGGTCTTTCTCAGAATTGACATGCATGAGTTTCTGATGAGGGAATCTTCAGTTAACTAGAGTAGCACTAGTGGATACATTAGTGCACCAACTGACTATTAGTCCTCTATTGTTTCCTACAAACATTTTGGAACTAATTTAATTGAACTTAACTGAGTAAACTGAGTGATCTAATTTCCAACTCAATTTAAATTCATAGTGGACCCCTAAAGCTTATGGAGAACATATACATGACTTCAAAAATACTTCCAACTCAAAATTCCTAAGCTAATTAAGTTCATTAAACTTAAATAACTATTTACAAGTTTCTATGAGAATAGAATTTGATTTTAATTCTTAGTTTAATTCAAGGACAAATTAAACTGGAATTTCTTGTCGCCATTTCTCAAAAAACAAATAACATGATTGAATGCAGAGGTTAGGAAAGAGTTACCAATAATGGCCACCAAGTCCAATCCTCAAGAAAAACTTGGTTAGGGAGCTAAACTGAAAGGATAAATAGTTTAGTAACAATGTAGTGAAGAGCAGACAAGACTTTGTAGAACATACTTAAATGCTTGCTGGAAAATTCCATAATTCGCAAATGCAATCGAAATAGTTGTGTGATGTTAAACAAAATTGACACTAAATCCTCCATACTTGTGATTGCCTAAATATAACCCTTATAACCTTTCACTGCATATCTTTAGAGTAAATGCAGGAAAATCATACTACTAGAAATTCAAGGGAACATATGGGATTAAAGCCAACATTGGAAAATCTTGATACGAAGATGAACCTTCATAAGTCCTTCAGGAATTTTATAATCAACCATCTATAGTTACGTTGGTAAAGAAACCTTTACTTTGTAATTAAAACAATAATAATCATAACGAAACGAAACAGGTCGACAAGACTGGGAAAACCCATTCAACGTACTTAAAGTTATAAAATTTGAATATATATACAGTTATCTCTGCAGACATAAACCCTTTGAAATATTCATGTTAGTGTATACAAAGAGGTTGAAATAGTAAACAAAGGGTTTCCATACCCGTAAAATGCGGATTTTAACGATAGAAACCCTGGAGTGGATTTGTCGTAGCCTGAAGTGGAAAGGTCGAAACCCGAGAGGAATCTTGAGCTTTATGATTGATCAAACCAATAAGGATTTGAACAGTTGTACTTACAGCTATACCCAAAGAAAACATAAATTAAAAAATAGAAGCTTTAGAAGCTGAATCAGTTAATTTAAGTAAACCCAAATAAAGGAAAAAGAAATACCTACATGTAGGACAAATTGAAGCCAGATAAACAAGAACTGAGGATTAGTAGTTGGACAATCCAAACCGTATCTGTCGTTGCAAGGAAAGAATGAATTTTCTAGTAGTTGAGAGACCCATATTAAACTCTAGCCTATAGAATACAACCACCAGAGTTCAATATTATTGAAGTCAGTTGTATAACGCAATAGGATAAATCAATAAAGGGTTCTAAAATCACCTGGTGAAGGAAGGAGGCAAGGTTTCATGGTGTCAAGGGTTTGAACTGAGCCAGGTCACAGAGCCCTCTCTGACTGTTGAACAAGAAAATAAGTGAAACAATCCTCAAACACTGTAGTCAATTACCAAAACCCAAGCGTTAACCATTGGAATCATCATATCAAAAGCCCTTTGATCAAACGTTTGAACCACAACAACTGTCACCACGATATCAATATGCCTAGCCAGATTCCAAAGGGTATCGAAATCCACCCCAGGCCAAATTAGAGGACTTGATATTAAATTGGAAAAATACATAAAAGTTAGTTGTGTCAAATCATTTTAATCAATATTAAATTGCATATAGTTGAGTGAAATATGGCTCATGATTTATAATAAATTTATAATTTAACCAACATTATAAGGATCATACTTATAGTTGTCTGGTAATAAATGAACTTAATTTTTCTGATACATAGGCGAATATGGGTAAGTTTAATATGCATGTAATAGTTTGAAAAACAATAGGTGAATATGGGTAGGTTTAATATGCATGTGACACTTTGAAAGACTAGATCAATAATTTATTAATAATTATATATATGGAAAATAAAAATATCAAAAGTATTTGAGATTTTAAGATCACTTATTATGAATGGATATCACCTAAGGAATCAAATAGAAACAATTTCAACCCTTTAATTTTATTATTTTACTAAATATATTATTTTATAAGTTTTTTTTTGAAATGCTTGGGGACCTTCGGGTTGGGTCCCTTGGCTTCCCGAGGATCCGGGCCTTTACTTCCATGACCATGCCCACGTTTAGATGGAGCCATATCTTGTTCCTTGATGCCCTGTAAACATTCAAACACCATTACATCCTTGATGTCGTTTAAGTCAATCCCTCACAACTGGTCATACCTTACCTCTCTACACTGCCTAGCCTACAACAAGTTAGAGATTCCATGTGGCCATAGGTGGCCTGGGGGATTGGGTTCCAAGGTCAGGTCCTCAGTCTTTTACCTGTGCCACTCCCCCTTACCCTGGCTTAGAAGTTGGCCACCCCCTTGCATTTGAAACTTGGCATTTAGGCCCTTCTGGACTTGATATTTACAATTTCTACCATACCTGCATGCCCCTTCCTCTCCTTGCAACTTCCTACCATGGGGGTGCTTGCATCTCTGCCAATTATGCCCCCCAAGGTCCCTATTGGAAATTTTTTTTCCATGCATATGCAATTGCCAGGGATTTCTCAACAGAGTACTGGCATTGTCGGTATCCCATCTCCTTGCTTGCGACTCAGGTTTTCCTCTCTCAGCTTCACTCAATCCCCCAAGCATGCCTTGCCCGATATCACCAATTTCCCCAAACTGGGTTAACAGGTATGGGCTTGTAGCTTGGCTCAGCCCCGTCAACTCCATGTTATTGCCAATCTTTTGGCTCAAAAGCCAAAGGGCTAACATGTAGAGCCATGCCATGGCCCCCTTTCCTCCCCTAGTTCCTTTCTAACTGGACTAAGCCTCATTGGGATGGCCTTTTGCATAACCCTTTCCCCTAGCAGAACCCCCACCAACACATGAAATTGTCGCAGAAATCCGACTAGAGCTTAGAAATAGATCAAGAACGAGGCCAGACTACATACCAGAAAGTCATTGCAAGCTTGCAGACACAGTTCCACCTTCTCTCTTCTGCTTTGAGCTTCCTCCCTTCTCCTTTTCAGCATTAACTTGCCTGACACGTTGAATACCTTCCCCATCTCCACCACCATACCTTATCTCTCCCTCTGCCACCCTGCCAACCCACATCCCATGCATTCATGAGTGAGGACACCGCACCCACTACCTTAAGCATGTGGGTGGTGGTTTTCATAAACATTTTGGTACCGACCATGTCTAATCAAGGTCTGTTGCCCCTAACACCACGTCACATCTAGATCGAGAGCTTGGTTTGCCTAGCTTCGACTCCCTTGTCTCTGCTTGAGATCTTGTTCCAGGATGGCCTCCAAGGATTCAAGGGATGTATCCCTAGGGTGACCTAGCCATTGTTTTTCTAGCTAGTCATGTTGATGGATACACCCCAGTTAGCTAGGAAATCTACCCCCTTGTTTCCCTCTCTCCAGACATGTTTCACTTGAATGTAATCAAATTTGGGGATGATTTCTCCTATCTCCTGGATCAGTCTTGTTGTTCTCTAGCTCCAACTAAGTTTGTCCCACTTAGTGCCCTTGTTTAATTTTTCCATTGTATTGATTACCAAGCTTGAATCCCCTTCCTCTTCCAGGTTTCTGTATCCTAATATGACTGCGATTAAGAGGCCATGTCTTACTGCAACAAATTATGCCTCATTGTTGCTAGAAATCCCATAGCTTTCTGCATATATGAGACGTGTGTTGCCCTGGGAGTCTCTAAAGAGGCCCCCTAAGCCTGCTTCTCCCGAGTTGCCTTTGGAGGCCCCATCAAACTTGAGTTTGATGAACCCTTCTTCCTGGGGGGTAAATTGGGATCTTGAGCTCATGCCCACATTACTTAGCTTCCATGCTTTGTTGTTAATCATTATTGGTGCTAGGTTTATCTTTTGTAATATTCGACCTTCTTGGGCCGACACTTTCCAGTCCTCTTCATGCCATGGTTCTGTCAAGATTGTTTCTCGTATGTTCTGAACTATACCTTCCCATACTTTTTCCTACAGGGTTATTTTGTGCTTGAAAATGACCTGATTTCTCTCTTTCCATATGGCCCATAGGATGAATCTGAGGCCTAGGTTCCAAGCCCTATTTACTACCGGACTGAAATAAATGTGGGTTTGCCATAATAGGATTATTCCTTTAACAATATTTTTGTCTCTATCCATCCTTATGAAAATTCCTTGCATTTGTCGCCATTTTTGTTCCGTGAATGGGTAGTTGTTGAGGAAATGTTCCATGTCTTCCTCGTTTTGGTGGCATAGCCCGTAGTAGGAGGGTCCCAGTTTTATTACCAAAATAGGACCCCAATAGGCTACTGATCAGACTATCTCTGTGTAACTATTTCAAACCAATCTTTTAGATAAGGTTTAGCCTCCTCAGCCTGAGAGGGCTCTCTCAAGGGTTAATGATATTGATTAATGATAATATAGATGGCTAACTCTATTTTGGTTTTGTGTGTTTGTAGGTTGAAAAGATGAAGGCTTGCTACCATTGGGCTATGGAGTCAACAAGCCAATATATTATGTGGCAAGGTTTCTTGACATGAAAGCTAAGACAAATAAGGTACTTAAACAAAGACAATTCACTCAATAACATAGGTCAAAAGAGTCATTCCATTACTAAAGGAAGTCAAAGCATAGGGTTATGAATTCTGAGTAATAGTAATGAAATCTACTGTTGATGGTTCAAAGGTGGTTTACTCACAAGATTCAGAAAAAACACAGACACCTCATTACTAAAGGAAGTCAAAGAATAAGATTATGAATTCTGAGCAATAGCAATGAGATCTACTACTCAACACAATCATTCCATTACTAAAAGAAATCAGAGCACATGGTTGTGAATTATGAATAATAGAAATGTAATCTAGTTCTTGTGGTTCAAAGATAAAACACAGTCATCTTATTGTTAAAGGAAGTTAGAGCATTAGATTATGAATTTTGAGTATTAACAATAAGATCTACTAGTAGTTCAGTATGCTAGGAATCAAAACCTCTTTCACTTTTCAAAAATGAGTTTTCAATTTCTCAAGAATCCCCCTGGAAGTTGACTTCTAAAAATAGGAAAAAAGAGCTAAAAGTTCACCTTCAGCAGTTTCGTAGCACGCTACAAAACTGCTGTGTATGCTCTTTTTCAACACAGTTTTCAACATGGTTAAAGATATGAGTTATAAACAGCATGTGATACTTCTAGGACATGTAAAAATGCTAATTTAACTTTATTTGGATATGAAAATGAGACTCTTAACCTATCACCTACCCATTATCAACACTAAAATGACCTTTAGACCTCCTTGAAATCATGACCAAAAGCCGAGTTGACACAATGATGTTTGAAATTTTTTTGGGTGATAACAGTGGCTCCACTAGGGATAGTGTGCCCCAGTGGTACACTAAGAACTGGTAGCTCTAGTGCTGCTATCCATCCTTTAGAATAAAACTCTGAAATTTTTCCCAATCTGTGCCTCAAGCTTTAATGATTTCTGCAAGAAGAACTCAAACTGCACCTTCTAAAAATGCTCAGTCAACCTTGAGCTTATTTGCATTTTCCTACCTACCTACCCTATCAATTGCAAACTTCTTTCAGCTCAATCAATGTGAAATTTCCAATGCAGCCAATCATTTGTTTTATCTGATATTTGAGTTTTTTGACTACAACAGAGTTCAAAGCAGCTATGATATTGTGATTACCACTACCACTGAAATTTCCTTTGATATTCATAGAAAAACTGAAACACTGGAGAGTAAAACTCTTCCATGTATTTAGCTATAGGATCCCAGAAAACATGATCAGCTTGATGATCCTCACAACATCCTGTTACTTCTAACAACTGATCTTTAGTCCACAACATTTATTTGATAAGTTATCCAACTGCTTTTCTGCATGATTCCCATAGACAATGTAATTTTCCTCACTATTATGATCATTCTTTGAAGTAATCTGCTGCAAGGAATTACATAAATTAGCAACCTTTTCCTTTGCCTGAGGGTTATAACAAATTTCTTCCAGTATTTCTTCTTGTTGTTTGCAATTATTTTCATCTTCATTATGATCCGAAGATTGACAAGTTTGTTGCATCTCTACATCAATCTCGGAGGATGTAATATGATTTTCATAGGTATACTCTTGTTGATTTCTATGTTACATGTCATGGGATGTTATCCTTTGTTCTAGTCGTTGAAATGTATTGTTATGAAGAGCCTCTAAAATTTCTTCATCCATAAATTCATCATCATCATAACAATCCTCCAAATACTGAATAAGACTCACATAATGTTTACAACAATATCTGACCAACAATAAGGAAGGATGACATTCTTTATACATCTCATAGAATTCATCATGAAAATTAGCAAGAGAATACAATAAACCATTTGCTAAACCTTTATACCAATACCATGCTTTTCCTTCTAGAGTAGTCATAAACATCTTCATAAGACAGTCTTCAGGGAACTGAACCTTAAGACTATGTACATGCAGATGAAACCTAACCAAATGAAGAGCAACATTGTGTTTGTTTTCATTTCTGAATACTAGAAGCATCTAACCAATCAACCTTTGGCATAGGATTTGGAAAACCAAGGATATGATACCAATTCATAGGAGCATACCTGGCATTTTTTCTTGCAATGGAACTCATCCTAAAACTTGCAATGGAACTCATCCTGAAACTTCATCTAGGCAACTGATCTTCTTAGGAGTGGAGTGACATTCCAATTTGTTATTTGATGTGTGTAGTCGCCAAGGTAGATGCAACCTCGAACAACTTTCTGAGCTCTTGCTACCTTCAGAAGTTCAGCTTCTTGATTTCAGGAATGAGTAATCTTCATGCTCTCGGCAGACACACCAAAATGTTATCACCAAAATAGGACCCCAATAGGCTGTTGGTCAGACTATCTTAGTGTAACTATTTCAAACCAATATTTTAGCTAAGGCTTAGCCTCCTCAGCTTGATAAGGCTCTCTCAAGGGTTAATGATATTGATTAATGATAATATAGATGGCTAACTCTATCTTGGTTTTGTGTGTTTGTAGGTTGAAAAGATGAAGGCTTGCTACCATTGGGCTATGGAGTCAACAAGTCAATAAATTCAGTGGCAAGGTTTCTTGACATGAAAGCTAAGACAAATAAGGTTCCTAAACAAAGACAATTCACTCAATAACATAGGTCAAAAGAGTCATTCCATTACTAAAGGAAGTCAAAGAATAAGGTTATGAATTCTGAGTAATAGTAATGAAATCTATTGCTGAAGGTCCAAAGGTGGTTTACTCACAAGATTTAGAAAAAAACAAAATCATCTCATTACTAAAGGAATTTAGAGGATACGATTATGAATTCTGAGTAATAGCAATGAGATCTACTGCTCAACACAATCATTCCATTACTAAAAGAAATCAGAGCACATGGTTGTGAATTCTGAATAATAGCGACGTAATCTAGTGCTGGTGGTTCAAAGATAAAACACAATCATCTTATTGTTAAAGGAATTCAAAGCATTAGATTATGAATTCTGAGTATTAACAATAAGATCTACTACAAGTAATTAAAATAACATATAGATTAAGAAAGGATTAAACCCTATCTAAACTCAGTTTTGTTCAAGAAAACCTCTTTGTATTACTGATTGTATTCCTTCACATAAAGCAGCAATTGGTCCAAAAAGTCTCCAACTGCCTCTCTAATTCAACCTCTTGCTTCATATATAACTTTTACAATATGGATTCCTTGATCCTTCATCAAGATAATTCTAATTTCTATGATTGACACCTATTCTAACCATAAAACAAATCCTTAAATGCATTTGACAGTTCACTGTCTCTTCTAGAGTCCTAATACAATTAGGAGAAAAAATCCTTATTATGACTAAAACAACCTTATCTAGGAATTAAAAATTCTCTTTGACACCTATAACTCCATGAATTTGAATTTGACGAAGCCTTTAACCTTGTTGTTAGATTCTATTGACTCATCCCTTATCTGTCCTGAAAACCATGAACTTGTTTCCTACATTTAAGCTTTAACCTTCATTGATGCTTTTCAATTCCCTTTGCTGACCAAATTGACATTTTGAGACAAGTGATATGTGTTATCAGTTCCAAATAACTTTTCTCTTCAACCTGTATGAAAATCAAGCTCTTGAAGAAGTATATTGAAAGGTGATCTGGCTGTGCTATGAAACTATCTGTTGTTTTCGTAGCGCAGAATCTTATCATTGTAGACATCTTCTTAAACCTTTAATTTCTTCTGCCTTAACCCTTGGATCTTCATTTGTGAACTTTTTACATCCTCCAATAACATTAACATTCAGAAATCAACTATTGTCAACTCTTGAAAGCCTTGCAAAATATCAAAAACTGCACCTATAGCAGTTTCGTAACATGCTACGAAACTACTGTGTATGTCTTTTACACAACTCTTTTCAAAAGTTTCAGTCTTCAAAAATTCTTTCAATTTTTCCATGATATCTACAAGCTTTAATAATAAATATAGATCATCTTTGAAATACTTTCAAGAAATAAAATCCTTATCCTCAACAAAACTGCATCAAGAAATTGTAACTTATTGTTTTGTTCTAACTGAAAAATAGGTGTTGGGGCAGAACTTTTGTCTCCTCATCAAAACTATATTTTGAAAAATTGAAGGATGCTTTTGGAGACCACTCCATTCTGAAAAAAAAAAAAGTCTCTTGGTTTTTTGCAATGCCTCTCCTACTTCCCAGAAACTATCTTTGAATATCAAGTGTAAACTGAAAAATTCTGATTTTTGAAAATATGGCTTCAAAGAAAGCCTTGTATCTCCCAACTAGTAACATTATGAAAAAAAGTGAGATAGTTTATTGTAGATGGAGATTTTTTGAAAATAAAACTCCTTCAGAATTCCAAAATACTTTTGCATGTAGCCAGAAACGGATCTTGAAAAATACTACTAAAACCAGAAAGCATAATGTTTCTCTCAATGACTTTGAGCCATTTCGTAGCGCAAGTTGAGTCATCAGTTTCTACCATATCATAATGAATTTGAAGAAAATGAAAGACATTTTTGTATTTCAATATGTTATGAATAAAAACCTCTTTCACTTTTCATAAATGAGTTTTAAATTGCTCAGGAATCCCCTTGGAAGTTGACTTCTAAAAACAGGAAAAAAGAGCTAAAAGTTCACCTTTAGCAGCCACGAAACTACTGTGTATGCTCTTTTTCAACACAGTTTCAACATGGTTAAAGATATGAGTTCTAAATAGCATGTGAGACTTCTAGGACATGGAAAAAGGCTAATTTAACTTTATTTGGATATGAAAATGAGACTCTTAACCTATCACCTACCCATTATCAAGACTAAAATGACCTTTAGACCTCCTTGAAATCATGACCAAAAGAAGATTTGACACAATGATGTTTTGAAATTTTTTTGGGTGATAACACCCAGGAAGCCTCTTTCCTATAGCTGATCCCAGGTCAAGATTCTTCCTTTGCTGACCATCCAAAGGAAGTGGGTTACTTTTGGCCACCACCCTCCATTCCATATCCTTTTCCATATTATGTCCTCTCCTCCCCCATCCTGTCTGACTTGGATATCATTGGCTTCGCTTATAGTGAAGGGTCCCCTGGTAGTGTAACCCCATCTCAAAATGTTTGAGTCTTGGAGAATCGTTATCTGCCTTGTCCTCAATTCTTTACCTAGGCTGCCCCATTGATATGTGTCTACTAGCTGTTCCCAATCTTCTCTGGTCTTCCATATTTGCCAGCTTTCCTCCCCTTGCTCGTCTTTTCAGTACTGGATCACTACTTGTGTGTTGTTGTCTTGAGTATTCTGAAATATATCTTTGATCTCTTGGTTTTCCATCATTTTTCCTCATTGCTACCAAGCTTCCATCCACAATCTAGCTATTTTTCCATTGTGGATCTCCTAGAAGGAATGCTGGTGGATGAGGTGTCTATTCCTGCCGCAAGATTCCAAATCGTCGAACCCTTGTGAGGGTCTTTATATCTGAGGATGGCCTCTGGTCGCTCAGGCATATTATGTTTTTGAGTCCATATCCTTTTCCATAGGTTCATTCCTTCGTTCATCCATCACCACCATAGTTTGTCCCCCATGTTTGGTTTAGGAAGTATGGGTCCCTGAGTCCTAGGCCTCCATCCTCTTTTTTTTAGCGAGGCGTTGCCATGACACCAAATCCCGTTTCCTAATATATTGAGCACCACCCCATAGGAATTTCTTGAAAATATATACCATCTTGGTGCATGCGTCTTTTGGGGCTGCCATATCAGAAAGTTGGTATATGGAGGTTGTTTGAAACACTGCTTTGAGCAGCGTTGTTCTACCCACCATGTTTAAGGATCAAAAGGTCCAACACTTGAGTTTTTCCTGTAATTTTTGGAGTATGTTAGCCAACAATTATTTCTTAGGGGGTTATCTGAAAGAGGCATGCCCAAGTATTGGGAGGGTAGGTTGCCAGAGCTAAACCCAAGGATTCTTGCTAGATAGTTCTTAACATTTCTCTACGTGCTAAAAAAGAAAATGTTGGATTTGTCATCATTGATATTTGTTCTTGAGGCTTCCATGAAGGTGTTGAGGATATCTTTCATGCTACGGACTTCCCTAAGGGTGGCTTAGAAGAAGAGCATGATATCATCAACGAACTACTGGTGGGTGATGGGCATGTCATTTCCCCAGATTCTTAGCCTTGGAGATGGGAGGTGTGAACCTATTGTTTTATATACTATCCCATCCCATCCGCTTCTAAGGTGAATAGGAAGGGTGACATTGGGTCTCCCTGTCTCAGGCCATGGGTAGGGTTCAAGGTCTTAGTGGGGGTTCCATTGAGTAGGATGGAAAAGATTTGAGAGGATACAATGGCTAAGATCCAGTTGATCCATCTTCGGGTAAAGCCATAGGATTTAAGGATGCTCTTGAGGTAACCCCAGCTAAGTCTATCATAAGATTTGGATAGATCAAGTTTTATCATCATGCCTGGGAGCTTCTTGGTTTTGAGGGAGTGGACTACTTCCTGGGATGAGATAAAGCCATCGAGGATTTGGCAGCCTTCAACAAATCTTGTTTGTTCTAGGGAAATAAGAGTGGGGAGAAGGGGTTTCAGTCATTTGACAATAAGAGTAGCAATAATCTTGTAAATGACATTGCACAATGCAATTGGCTGGAATCCTTGAGGATCCTCTGATATAGCTGCCTTAGGAATTAAAGTGATAAAAGTAGCATTGATATTGGGGCATACCTTTTTATTACATCTTGATTCCTCCACTACCTCCAAGATGTCCTGTCCCATGAATGGATAGGTAACTTGGTAAAATTCTGCAGTGAATCCGTCTGGACCTGGAGTTTTATTCTTTGGTAATCCTTTCACCATTTCCTCAACTTCTTCCTTAGTTACAGCTCGCATTAGTGCCATATTCTATTCATTTGGTATCATTTTGGGAATTTGTTGCATGATTCTTTGGATGACGTCCAATCTGTTGCCCTCATTCTCCACAAACAAGTCTTTGAAATGTATGACTAGAAGTCCTTCCATTTCTTCATGTTGGGTTTTACGTTGTCCTTATTCATCATTAAGAGAGTAAATGGGGTTGTGTTGTAGGTGGTGCACCATCGATTTATGGAAGAATCATGTATTATGTTCTCCTTCCCTCAACCACCGAACCCTTGATTTTTGTTTCCACATTATTTCCTCATGTTGCCTTCTCTCCTCTATCTGACTGATCAGTAACCCTTCTTCCCACACCAGGTCCTCCGATCTTCCATCTTTTATCATTTTTTGTTGGAATTTTGCCATACGCTTGCTGAGTTCAATTTGATATTTGAGGATGTGACCAAACTACTCCTTATTCGACCCTTTCAGCCTCTTTTTTAAATCTTTAAGCTT
Source organism: Pinus taeda (assembly GCA_000404065.3). Lineage (NCBI taxonomy): Eukaryota > Viridiplantae > Streptophyta > Pinopsida > Pinales > Pinaceae > Pinus > Pinus taeda. The sequence continues at coordinate 93,508 of APFE030391239.1, read as the reverse complement.
CAGCTGGAAAGTGTGCATCCTATTCCGTCCCTATTCGGTGCTTTGTGTCCACCATTCCTCCATATTTTTTAGAATATCTAGGTTCCTGATCCAGAAGGATTCAAACCTAAACAATCTATTCTTAGGACGATCTTTTAGGTCCATCTCCAAGCAGACTGTCCAGTGGTCCGATCCCATGCTTGGGATTATCGCTGCTTCTATGAAGATATATTTACTCATCAACTGTTCTAAGATTAGGAACTTGTCCAGGCAGCTTGCCATTTAGTGTACTCCTCTTTTTTTGTTCTAGGTATAAATCCCAATGTTTGTGTCTATATCCACTAGGCATAGATTATTAATGGTTTCACTAAAAGCTACCATATCTGAATATTTTATGTGTTATTTAGTAGAGGAAAAGATTTCTTTTTAAAAATCTAAAAGTTTATGTTATTTTTTTAGTATAATTTAAAAAGTAATTGAGCTTTTTACTAGCATAGATCTATCTTAATCACACATCTAACATGAGATGAGAGGGATCAAATTTCTTCACGTGCAAACTTATATTAGAGTGCAAAACATTATGTGTAATTTTTCATTGTTTGAATTGTCTTTTTGAATGTTATAGAGATTACATAACATGTCCATTGAGCCATTTATGAGAATATATATTTTTAAGTATACATCAATATTAATTCATACTAAAATATTTTATTCATAACCCACATTGGATATTTTATTCTATACAACATTATTCACATATATTTTTTCACTTCTAATTACTTTACATGAATTTATATTAGGTCATATGGACATATAATTAAATATGAATATCATTTGTTTAGAGTCAACATTGGTTTTCTATTTAGAGAAGTATTTTTATTTTAAGAGGGACAAACATAATTACACATCGCCTTCACATTGGGCTTTAGAATGAGCCTTCTTGCTCAATGTTATCATTTTTAATCCACAATTGATTTTTTTTTTTTTTGTAAGTAAGCATTTGTATTAAGAAAACAAAAATATTGTACAAAGGGACTGCCCGGGTAGATTGAAGCCCGAGCTTTGCTGAGAACATGACAATTGGACCAAAAAACTTCCTACAGAGCCCCTGAGAAAGCGGGCCGCCGACAAGGATGAACTATCCACCTCGGCCTAGAGGAGTAGACAGGAAAAGAGCAGCGCTGACTAAGAAACAAACAGGCTAACTAAGAGACAAGAGCCCGAGAAGGGGTTCTACCCAACATGGGTGGGAACCTCAGTTCGGCCCTTTTTGCCTTTCTTCTTACCAACTTTGACCCATCCAAGATGATCCGGCATGGATGGAAAGACTTGCACACTGAGCTGTGCTGGCTGAGAGATCTCCTTGTCCGAATCCGAAGGAGATGTCTCAAGATTACGTTTCTGCGAGAGAGGAGGGGCCGAGGACTCCACAAGACTTGTTGGGGGCGAGTCCTGTGTAGGCGAATCACAGAGCTGGAACTGAAGTCATCCATGGGGGGCGGATCACAAAGCTTCCAGCTTTTGGATTTCGGCTTGGGAGCAGCCTTCTTCTTTTGTACTGGAATCGTTGGACACGATCTATGAAGGTGCCCTGTAAGATGGCAGTTTCTGCAGCGGAACGCTGTGTTCTCGTAATCCAGGGTCTGAGTCCAATGGAAGTCTCCAATCTCGAGAACGATCTGATCTGGTAATCCTTTACTCATGTCTATTTCTGCACAAATTCTTGCGAAGGTGTAGATGCCTTTTTCCCCTCTGGAGGTGTCTGTGGCTAGATGGTGGCCTAGCTTGTTACTGATTCCTTCAAACACAGCAAAGTGCCATAAATGAATGGGAGGTTGGGAAGTCTGACCCAGATGGGGAGTTTGGTGATGGTGGTTGTAGAGGGATCAAAATCTGGGAACCAGGGGGTTAAAAAAAGACCCGCTGAGTCCCAAAACCAAGGGCCCTCAGTTAATGCTCTTTGATAATCCTCACTGTCAACAAAAATCACAATGAAGAAGCCTTCGGAACAGAGCAGAACCTTGCAGTTGTTGGTCCAGTTGGAGTGAACCCATTTGTAGAGATCTGCTGTGCGTGGCCATAGACCGTTGAACCTACAAATAATGCCCTTTTTGGCAAACAGTTGGAACTGCCTGTCCATGGTTGGATGCAATATTTCAATGGAGGGGGTTTCCTCCAGCTTGTCCACCAAAAAAGGTTTTGTACCTTGGACTGGTGGAGCTGCATTCTTGGGTTTCTGGGCATGGACAACATCTTTGTAAGAGAAAGTTGCTGCTGAAGATGACTGTCCAGCCGCCCCCACTCTCAAACGAAGGGAAAGAAAGATGGCAACATTTCTTTGAATATTATAAAATGACAGGGGCAAGAGATGTTCAAGCTGTCTACCTTTGAAGAGGAGCCTCTGATAAGCCGAAGGAGTCCCCGTCCTAAGGTTCAGTGCTTGCTTGAGGTCTTGTACAAGATCAGAAGGGTACACCCACTGAAGCATAGTTTTGCCTGAGAGGAGCTTTACTAGAATCTGGAAAGACTCGGAATGCTTCGGCAATTGCTGTTCTCTGCCAGACTGAGATGGGAAAACGCTAGTACAAGCACAGCTTGTCAGGGGCCCAAACTGTGCCTGTTTCTTATATCCCTGCACTGGGCAGCAGGCGTAGAGAGTCCTTAGGTGAGGCCTGACGACTCTGAAGCATGCCATATCCCTATTATCTGGGCCGGGCAAAGGCTGGACTATCCACCGAGGTTGTATCTTACGTATGTGTCTAAGAGCTCTGCCCCCAGAGACCATAACTCTCTGTGGTGTTTCGAAAAACACTTGCCGCGCATCCTTCCTGCGCAGGCATATTTCAGAAGATTTAAGAGCAAGAAAATCTAGAAGCAGTTTTAATTCCAGACTATCACTGCCTGAGTGGAGAGTGGACGGAAGCTGAAGCTCAGGAAGAGAGAGGTAACAAGAAGTCTCACTTCCCGCCCCTGAGCGGTTCTGAGGGAGAGGAACCGAGCTTGGGCCAAGAAGCCGCAAAAAGAAAGAGACCAAGCCCTGGTACTGAGGGAACTTCTTCTGAACTGCAGACAAGGAGCGGTCTTCTTTCCTGTCCAAGAATAAAACCCCGCAGGGATAATGGAAAGTGTCTTCACGGAAGAGGCTGAGCCTGAAGACCGCTCCGATTATGAAAAACGTCCCACTGTCGGTGGGAACCTGCACCCGAACAGAGCAGCTTGGAATCAGATGGAGGTGAAGCTTGCCATCCACAGGAATGAAGCCTGAGAGGCGAAGCGCCGAGAGGGGAAGCCATGAACTGGCCGCGCCGTCCAGGGACGCACCTGCAAACCCGAAACCCTTAGCCGAGAGTGCCATCGTGATTAGAGAAAAACTACCTTAATCCACAATTGATTTCACAACATCTAAATAATGGAAATATTCTTCCCTAAAAAAAAATAGATAGATGTATTGTTACAATTTCCACCTAGTTACATTAATCATATTAAAAAAAAATTCTATGAAGAAAATAAAAAAAAATATTCCAAAAAAGTATACAATTATATTATTGATATGCTTGTAGTAAAGAAGTGAATTTTCTATTCTATTAGATAGAAAAATGTAATCAATTAGTACAAAATCTTATATTCTCTATTGTCTGTGAGAAGCTATCAACAAAGCTCTTCTATCAAAGAGATTCATATAGGTAAACTACCAAAGTATTTATATATCCCGCTTCAATAAGAGATTAAGAAATTCCAAATAACATCATAATCTATATATTTCCTATGGTAAGAATAAGGTTTACCTCATCCCAAAAATCTAGAAATCATGATAATCCCCATATTCAAGACTAGGACATCCTTGGATAATTCATCCACTACATAATTTATTTTCCTGTAAATATGTACTCATGAAAAACTAACATTTTATGGTTTTAAAAGAAGGATTTCATCTAAGACAGGAGAATGTTTCTACATAGTTGAACACCATTTACCCAATTAATAACAAGAAGTGAGTCCCCAAAAATCTAATTCTCGTCAGAATCCTTCTCATGAGTATAGGCCATCAAGAAATTACAATTCTAGCTTAAAGTTCTACTAAGTTGTTGGCACCAAAACCAAAACCAATCTTACTATGAAAGAAATGTGTGTAGTTTTTAACCCCATATAGAAATTACCTGCATACGAATTCTAAAACACAGAAAATAAACAATGCGAGAGCATAACACATAAAACACATATACACAAAGATTTTCCCCTGGATCCCAAAACCAGGACTACCAGCTTGATTTTTCATTATGTTCCTTTCAACATTACAATACATATTTATACATGCTGAAGCATCCAATACCACGGATTGAAAACCATCGCGTCCAAAACCATGGACTGAAAACCATCGCTTCCAAAACCATGTGTGTAAATCATGCACAAAACCATAGGTGGGTCACCCCAACCTAACATAGGGTCCAAAACCAAATTTTTCTAGGGAGCTACCCTAGACCTCATAGAGTCGGGTTACCTACACCCCTCAAACCAAAATGCTTCCTTGCTTGCATGAGTGGTTTTCATGTATTCTGCCTCTGTAGTTGATAGTGCCACTATAGATTTTTTCTTACTCATCCAACTAACTGCACCTCCAAATAGGTTAAACATATACCCACTTGTAGATCTTCTCTGATCCAGATCTCTAGCCCAGTCTGCATCA
>APFE030391239.1:17162-53682 GCA_000404065.3 Pinus taeda | reverse complement strand
CAATTATCAAAGGACAAAAAATTATAAGGTTTTTTCATATTAGATTAATCACTGATGTTTGTTTTATTGGTCTTGGTAGTTATTTCAAACCATCACATTTTTTTGGAAATAAATATAACAAAAACTAACTTACATATTAATTAACTAACCATTTATATAATTATAATTAGGAAATAGTCTTATTAATAACTAATTGTTTCATACTCTTGATTATTAAATACAAACTTTACCTTTATTTAACCTTTGGTAATAAATATAACAAAAAATTGGTAGTAAAAAAAAAAATTATTATTTTCCTATCCCTTTCTCTCAGTCCAATCATATTGGCCAGTGAAATTTAATCGTTTTTTAGTCAAATTACGCAGTCCAATGTAGTCGTTTCCTAGTCAAATTCAACCGTTGGAAGATCTATACTCCCTATTTAACATACAACCATGATTTGATTTGTCAACTTGTCCTGACGATGAACCACACTCATTGGTTCAAAATCCGTCGACAAAAGTATTATAATGTAATCTCCACAGAAGAAATCTTATCAAAAACATTATAATTATTAGATATGTTTATGATGATATGTTTATTTTAGTGAACCATATTTACCTTTAGGGTTTATAATATTTAATTTTAAGGTTTATAGAACTTAGTTTTATAATATTAATCCTTTCGGTTTAATACTATTTCTTTGGGTTTATAAATTTGTACATAAAATCATTTATTAAAATGGTATGTTTAATATTTTCAATATTATTTGATTTGTGTATTAATATATTGTTAAATTATCTACAAACATTTTAATTTTTTTTAATAAGGGAAACTCTCCAAAAGAAAAATATAATAAGATTTTATTTTATAATCTTTATAATAAATTTAAAAATAATATTAAAATTTATATTAGAATAATAATAAGGAAGTTGTTTAAATTAATTGTAATTTTATATTTATAATATTATTTGAATATAATAAAGTTATACTAGGAATTAAAAATATATTAAAATTTAGTTAAACTTAATGATAATATTAAATTCATATTAGTTTATTATTTAATTATTATAACAGTATGTCTTTTATAACAAATTTTATATTAATATAAAAACATTATTAAAATTTATATTATAGTAAAAAAAATATTATATTTATTTTTTATTATTTAATTAATTATTATTATTATTATTATTTTCACTTAACACATTTATATAATTTAACATTAATAATGTTACAGTTATAAATAAACATTAATTAATAATTACTAATACATATTAATAGATTGAGATTATTAAGAAAAACTAGTATTAACATTATTGATAAATAAGAACTATAAATATTATTTCTAATTACTAACAATAAAATTATTAATTAACACAAACACATTAATAATATAATATATAATAAATTAATGTTTATATTGATACTTAATAAATATTAAGATAATATTAATACAAATTAATAATAATTTATATTATAGAATATATCACCCTATATTATAAATTATGACAATAATATAACAATTATAAGGACAAATTGTTAATCTAAGGGTTCATATTCCTAAGATGCAATCTAAGGGTTTATATTATGAGGTTTTATAATATTAATCCCTTGGGTTTATAAAATCAATCGGTTGGGTTATTAATCTTAGGGTTCATATTCCTAGGGTCTAATATTATTGACACTAAAAAACTAAAGGTTTAATACTAAAAACTCAAGGGATTATAAACCCGATGGATTAATATTCATATTCCTAGGGTATACTATTATTGATACTAAAAAACTAAGGGTTTAATACTAAAAGCTCAAGGGATTATTAACCCAATGGATTCATACTAAAAACCAAATGGATTAATAATATAAACCCTAGGGAATTTAAACCAAAGGGAATAATATTAAACCCAAGGGATTAATACTATAACCTTAGGTGCATAAATCCTACATATATTAATATAAATCCCTTGGCTTTATAATCATGGTCGACAATGGTCCAATGTTACATTGTGACAAAAATTATTTCAATAGGAAAATTAACCATGGCCAGCCAAGGTCCAGCTTCTCATTCAGACAAATATACTCTCAATATGAAAATCAACCATGGTCAACCATTTTTATTTTAGGGTTCATAGTATTTATAATAAGGTTTATATACCTATGGTTTATGGGTATAATCCCTTAGGTTTAATATTATTCCCTTGGGTTTATATTCCCTGGGGTTTTTAGTATTAATCCCTTGGGTTTATTATTCCCTTCAGTTTATAATATAAATACTTTTCGTTTATTAATCATAGGGTTCATATTCCTAGGGTTTATAATAGTAATCCATTGGGTTTATTATTATTCTCTTGGCTTAGTTATTTCCTTGGTTTTATAATATCAATCGGTTGGGTTTATTAATCTAAGGGATCATGTTCCCAGGATATAATATTATTCATAATGTTTATAATATTATAAACTATTTGGATTGTTAGTATCAATATGGATTAATACTAAAAACCCAATTGATTAATACTATAAAATCTAGGGAATATAAACCCAAGGGAATAATATTAAACCTAAGGGATTAACATGATAAACCTTGGGTGTATAAAACATACCTATATTAATACAAATTCCTTGGGTTTATACTCACAGTCGACCATGGTCCAATGTCACATTGTGGCAAAGATTGTCCCAATAGGAAAATTAACCATGGTTAACCAAGTTACAATGTCACATTGTGACAAAGATATTCTCAATATGAAAATCAACAATGGTAAACCATGGTCAACCATTTTTATTTTAGGGTTCATCATATTGAACTTAGGGTTTATAGGTATATTTGCTTGGATTTAATATTCTTCCCTTGGGTTTATATTCCCTAGGGTTTTTAGTATTAACCCCTTGGGTTTATTATTCCCTTTACTTTATAATATTAATACATTTGGTTTATTATTCTAAGGGTTCATATTCTTGGGGTTAATAATATTAATCCCTTAGGTTTATCTTTATTCCCTTGGGTGCATTATTTCATTGGTTTTATAATACCAATTGGTTGGGTTTATTAATCTAAGGGTTCATAGTCCTATGGTATAATATTATTCATAATGTTTATAATACTATAAGAAATATGGATTAATACTAAAAACCCTAGGGAATAGAAATCCAAGGGAATAATACTAAACCCAAGAGATTAATACTAAACCCAAGAGATTAATACTATAAACCTTGGGTATGTAAATCCTAGATTTATACGCATCGTCGACCATGGTCCAATGTCACATTGTGACAAAGATTATCTCAATAGGAAAATTAACCATCGTCAACCAAGGTCCAACATCACATTGTGAGAAAGATATTCTCAATATGAAAATAAACCATGGTCAACAATTTTTATTTTTGGGTTCATAATATTTATCTTAGGGTCTATATACCTAGGGTTTATATGTATATTCCCTTGGGTTTAATATTATTCCCTTCAGTTTATATTCCCCAAGGTTTTTAAGTATTAATCCCTTGGGTTTATTGTTCCCTTTACTTTATAATATGAATACATTGGGTTTATTAATACAAGGTTTCATATTGCTCATGTCCAATCTAAGGGTTCATATTCCTAGGGTTTATAATATTAATCCCTTGGGATTATTACTATTCCCTTGGGTACATTATTTCCTTGGTTTTATAATATCAATTAGTTGAGTTTATTAATTTAAGCGTTCATATTCCTAGGATATAATATTATTCTAATTTTATTAATAATATAAAAAATATGGATTATTATTATCAATATGGTTAATAATAAGAACTCGACAGATTAATACTATAAACCTTAGGGAATATAACCCAAGGGAATAATATTAAACGCAAGGGATTAATACTATAAACCTTAGATGTATAAATCATATGTATATTAATATAAATCCGTTGGGTTTGTACTCATGGTCAACCATGGTCCAATGTCATATTGTGACAACCGTTGCCTCAATAGGAAAATTAACCATGGTCAACCAAGATCCAACGTTGCATTGTGACAAAGATATTATCAATATGAAAATCAACCATGGTAAACCATGGTCAACCATTTTTATTTTAGCGTTAATAGTATTTATCTTCGAGTTTAAATGTATATTCCATTGGGTTTAATATTATTCCTTTCGGTTTATATTCTCTAGGGATTTTAGTATTAATCCCTTGGCCTTATTATTCCCTTTAGTTTAAAATATCAATATATTTGGTTTATTAATCTAAGGGTTCATATTCCTAGGGTTTCTAATATTAATGTCTTTGGTTTATTACTATTCTCTTCGGTTCATTATTTCCTTGCTTTTATAATACCAATTGGCTGGGTTTATTAATATAAGGGTTCATATTCCTAGGGTATAATATTATTCATAATGTTTGTAATATTATAAACAATATGGATTATTAGTATCACTATGGATTAATACTAAAAACCCAATGGATTTTAAAAATCCCAATAGTCTTTTTATTTATATTATTATAGCCATATTTGTTTTATAACCAATATTATATATTTATCTAAAAACAATATAAAAATTTATATTATATTAGGAAAAAATTATTATATTATAATAATAATAATTAATGGATTATTTATATTATATTAAAAAAATATTATATTTTATTATATTTATTTAATAATAATAATTATTATTATACTAATAAATAATAAATATAAAGTAATACAATATAATTATTATATCATAGAATATTAATACTCTATATTATAAATATGATAATAAATATAATAATTATAATGACAATTTATTAATCCAAGGTTCATATTCTTAAGATTCAATCTAAGGTTTATATTATGAGGATTTATAATATTAATCCTTAGGTTTGATATTATTTCCTTGGGTTTATAACATCAATAAGTTGGGTTTATTAATCTTTGGGTTCATATTCCTAGGGGATAATATTATTGATATTAAAAAACTAAGGGATTAATACAAAAGACTCGAGGGATTATTAACCCAATGGATTAATACTAAAAACCAATGGATTTACTATAAACCCTCGGGAATATAAACCCAAGTGAATAATATTAAACCCAAGGGATTAATACTATAAATCTTAGTTGTATAAACCCTACATATATTAATATAAATCCCTTGAGATTATACTCATGGTCAACAATGGTCCAATGGCACATTGTGACAAAAATTGTCTCAATGGAAAATTAACCATGGTAAACCAAGGTCCAACATCACATTATGATAAAGATATTCTCAATATGAAAATCAACCATTGTATGACATGGTCAACCATTTTTATTTTACGGTTCATAGTATTTATCCTAGGGTTTATAGGTATAATCCCTTGGGTTTAATATTATTCCCTTGGGTTTATATACCCTGTAGTTTTTAGCATTAATATATTTTGTTTATTATTCCCCTCGGTTTATTATTCCATTTAGATTATAATATCAATACATTGGGTTTATTAATGTAAGGTTTCATATTCCTAGGGTTTATAATATTAATCCCCTGGGTTTATTATTATTTGCTTGGGTTCATTATTTCCTTGGTTTTATAATATGAATCAGTTGGGTTTATTAATCTAAGGGTTCATGTTCCTAGGGTATAATATTATTCATAATGTCTCTAATATTATAAACAATATGGATTATTAGTATCAATATGGATTAATACTAAAAACCTAATGGATTAATACTATAAACTCTAGGGAATATAAACCCAAGTGAGTAATATAAGACCTAACGGATTAATATGATAATCCTTAGGTTTATAAACCCTACGTATATTAATATAAATCCCCTAGGTTTATGCTCATGGTCGACCACAGTCCAATGTCACATCATGACAAAAATTGTCTTAATAAGAAAATTAACCATGGTTAACCAAGGTCCAACGTCGCATTCTGACAAAGATATTATCAGTATGAAAATCAACAATGGTAAACCATGGCCAACCATTTTTATTTTAGGGTTCATTGTATTGATCTTAGGGTTTATATGCCTAGGGTTTATACGTATATTCCCTTGGGTTCAATATTAATCCCTTGCGTTTAATATTATTTTCTTAGGTTTATATTCCCTAGCGTTTTTAGTATTAATTCATTGGGTTTATTATTCCCTTTAGTTTATAATACCAATACATTTGGTTCATTATTCTAATGGTTCATATTCCTAAGGTTTATAATATTAATTGCTTGGGTTTATTACGATTCCCTTGGGTGCATTATTTCATTGGTTTTATAATACCAATCGGTTGGGCTTATTAATCTAAGGGTTCATATTCCTAGGGTATAATATTATGCATAATGTTTATAATATTATAAAAAACATGGATTATTAGTATCAATATGGATTAATACTATAAACCCTGACGAAGATAAACCCAAGATCAATACTATAAACCTTGAGTATATAAACCCTACATATATTAACTTAAATCTCTTGGTTTTATACTCATGGTTGACCATGGTCCAATGTCATATTGTGAAAAAGATTGTCTCAATAGGAAAATTAACCATGGTCAACCAAAATCCAACGTTGCACTATGACAAATATATTCTCAATATGAAAATCAACCATGGTAAACCACGATCAACCATTTTTGTTTTAGGGGTCATAGTATCTATGTTAGGGTTTATATACGTGGGGTTTATAGGTATATTCCCTTGGGTTTAATATTCTTTCCTTGGGTTTATATTCCCTAGGGTTTTTAGTATTAATCCATTGGGTTTAGTATTCCCTTCAGTTTATAATATCAATATATTGGGTTTATTAAGGGTTCATACTCCTAAGGTGAAATCTAAGGGTTCATATTCCTAGGGTATAATACCATTCATATAGGTGTATAAACCCTAGGTATATTAATATAAATCCCTTGGTTTTATAATCATGGTTAACCAAGTTCCAACGTCATATTGTGAGAAATATATTCTCAATATGAAAATCAACCATGATCAACCATGTTTATTTTAGGGTTTATAATAGTTATATTATGGTTTCTATACCTAGGGATTATTTTAATATTCACTTAGGTTTGATATTATTACCTTGGGTTTATATTCCCTAAGGTTTTTAGTATTAATCCCTTGGGTTTATTATTCCCTTTGGATTATAATATCAATACATTGGGTTTATTAACCTTAGCGTTCATATTCCTAAGGTGAAATATAAGGGTTCATGTTCCTAGGGTTTATAATATTAATTCCTTGGGTTTAATACCATTCTCTTGGGTTCATTTTTCTTGGGATTACAATATCAATTAGTTGATTTATTAATCCAAGGGTCATATTCCTAGGGTTAATATTATTCATACTAAAAACTCAGTGATTAATACTAAAGCCTCGGGAAATTATAAACCCAAGGGAATAATATTAAACCCAAGGGATTAGTATTTAAACTCATGGTAATAAATATAAATTAATATTATAATGTTAAATATTAATAGTAATTATTTTATATTAATATATAATTCAATTTATAATTTAAATATTATACTAATTATATTATATTTCAATGTAATATACATTATATATTACTTAATATTATTATTATTATACTACTAATATATTTTTATTATTATAATATAAATATTATAATACTATTATTATAAGTTATTATTATAATAATAATAATAATAATTATTATTATTTTATTATTATTATTATTATTATTATTTATCATTAAAATATTCATGAGAACTAAATATATTCTATATTAATAGATAATTACGCTATTGTTCCAAATATAGTGGGTTAATATTTAAAAAATATTATATAAAACATAATATTATATTAATATATATAAATAACCATATTATATGGTGGTTATTATTTATAAAATTATTAATATACACAAATGGTCAATGGTCAATCTTAGAAGACACATTTACATTATACACTTACTAATTATTAATGTGGTAGATATAAGTCTATCGATGTATATACCCCACATTATGAAATGTGGTTGTAAATGTATGCCATAGACACCTATCAACGTACATCAACCACATGAGTAAATATAATTGTGCTAGTTTTTTTTTTTTTTTTAATTACCAACTTCCAAAACTTACACCTAGAATTTTCTTCCCGTCTGTGACATAAATGAAAGTCCTATTTCCACCTCATCTACATAACTTATACGTCTGTCTCTCCTCTACCTTGTTATGCTAAAGTTCATTTGAGGGCTTTGCTCTTAAATTTGAGTTTAATGTGTCCCTTCCTGTGCATATAGGATTTGCCCCTGTGATTCCATCAAGGCTATCACATGTAATTTATAACGATATTCCCCTCTTTTCATTTACCCTGGTCTGGTCAAATTTATACAATTATCTCATATTTCAATTATTTTCTTTCAATTTTTCTACCAGGTAATCAATCTTGTATGCATTGTTCTCCTAGGTATTCACTTTGTACAATACCTAGAGAGAATGATATCTATTCTGCAAGCTATATCTAGATTTAATTAACTCGGACATCTCTTTTTACTTCTCTATATAGGCCAATTTCGAATTCAAAGTCGATTGAAGTTTTTCTCTCGAAGAGCTGCAAATAAGGTTTTGTACACTTATAAAAATGTTTGACTTGCTCACGAGCCTCATTCCAAGTATGCAGAATTAATAGCTCTACTTTCTAAATTACCTGGTTTGGGGTTTGAAGGTTACATGCTTCTTATAATGGTTAACATTGATTCTCTAACGACATGTTGTCAATTGTAATTTGTAATTAAAATCTACCTTCTTATTTTCATGGGAACATGATTACAACAGTCCCTTGGTTATTTCGTGCTATCAAAATCAATATATGTTCCTCTTACCTAATCTGTAATTTTTATTCTACACTGTCTTTTCGTGTCAAACACGCTTGATGTTTGTGTTTTGTTTACAAAATTCCTTTTTCTGTAGCTAGTCTTATTTAAAATTGCAGTTTAATTTCATTTACATAATGTATAAATCTCGAGTCTCATTTATGCAAAATTGTTTTATTTATGAGAGGTCCTTTCATTTTATTATTACTTGGCCAATTGTGTAGTTCAATTGTGTTATATATATAAGTGTCCTACACCCTCATTAAAAAGAATTACAATTATTACCTAAAATGCAACTTAGGTTTATACTCTATCTTGGCATGGGTTATATGTAACAATGGATTAACCCTTTAGAAAGAACATATAGTCAATCTACTTCAGAATAATCTAGGCATGGATTATATGTAACAATGGATTAATGATTTAAAAAGAATATATATAATCAATCTACTTCAGAATAATTTCCTTTTTGACAAACATAAGGTGTCAAAATGTGCATGTGAGAGGGTATGAGGCCATGTGATATATTTTGTCAATGCATTGTTGATACTAAATGCATTATGGATGCTAAACTTTTGTAGTATGCATTACAATTTAATCCACTCGAACTATGGAGAAATTGGTACTGCATGCTTATTAATTATATATTTTTTCAACGCATTATGGATACTAAAAATTTTTAGTATGCATTACAGTTTAATCTACTCTAATTATGGAGAAATTGGTACTGCATGCTTATTAATTTATTCTTAACAGAACTATTTTTCTATTCCTTCATAATGAATCAAGTAAAAAGAAAAATTTACCATTCTTTCACAACAATCATTTCTATATAAATCATAAATTCCTTTACAAAGAATTTTTTTATAGCATCTTCTTTGTTCTATAAAAGAAACAACCCAAAATACTTATCTGGTTTAGGTTGCCTAAGGAAAATTATGAAGGAATATCATCACTCCACCCAACCTACGAGAACGAGAACGAGAACCATTACCCACTCTCCCGTCGTGGCAGTTTCCTTTTCCATAATAGTAGTAGAAAATTCAAAGCTATGTTAACAAAATGGATTGCACTAATGAATTCATGGTGCAAAAATTGTGTCAGAGGACCATAAACTTGGCCCCTTTCTGACACCGTCAAGATCTGGACCCTTGGGAAACTTGAAGATTCCCCCAAAGATTCCTTCCTGGAGATGGGTGAGAAATTCGTTGCTTGGATAGAAATTCTGAGCACCCCACTGGGTTCCTTGTGAAATTATGTGAAGAATGACTATAATGTCGACATCATTCTGCCCCTATTAAAAATTAACCTCCAACAAAATCTTTTCGATTCCTCAAGATTTTGCAAAAATTCCTCACTACTAATTGCCTAAAATTATGCTGCTTAGATGGGGAACCATACCACACCATCACATTCTCTAGGAAAGTTTGGTTCGTTTGAGTATAAACTTGACATGATTCTTTCATTGTACAAAATTTCCCTCTAGGGAATCTTTTAGATTCCTCAGTGCATCAAACAATATTCCTACAAATATTCGATCTCGAAAAACATTCTTGTCCCAAGTGTAATTCCTCCTCCGGATTCCATAGTCACTGTTCTGCTAAACCTCTCCTCCATTATTGATCGAATGGTAACTACGGTTCATATATAATTTTTTTGGGTGGAGGTTTTGATGAAGACCTGTCGATCGTTGGTGGGTGTCGCAGGTAGCACGGGGCAGGTCCAGGTTCCAACCCTTTGACCTCCCATTCTAGGGCCATTTGTTTAACTAGCGATGTCATTCATTTTTGGCGACACAGTTGGTTTGAATATAACCATTGGCATTGTTTGTTGTTTGGTTATTGTATGGGCGATAGTTATGGGGTCACCACCGGTAGGCAGACCCACTAGGCAGCATGGATTCGATAACCGCCGACCCTGAATTATATGGTTGTTATATTTATGTGGAATGACCATGGGTTTTTGGGTGGGCTATTGGGCTAGTTGTGGGCCTCGACCCATATATTTTTGTTATATGCGTTTGTGTGCCGTGGGGTGGGGGGCCACCCCCACCACCACTTTTTAATTTTCTTTTGTCTTTATTACAACCAACTGTCAAAAAACTTTTGACCAATTTTTAAGGTTTCCTGGACAAATTAATGAAGTGACAAATTCACCCATTTTGATGGTCAGAATCTATATGCTAGAAAATTCCAAATTTTTGCCTTGTTAGTGACACCGACTAGGCCCAGTTTGACCAAAACTTTGATCAGCTATATCTTCAGCATACGAACTAGGATTTGAGTTTTTTTCATGTCATTGGAATCATGATGACGAGCACTATGATCTGTTCTGGGTTCACTTCAATTTGATGACTTTGATTTTTTAACCTTTCTTAACTCTCTTTGAATTTTGAGCGTCTTTGCAACCACTTGGATCATTTCTCCCCAATGAGGAGATTTCCGTCCTCCAAAAGCATGAACATAATCTACAATTTGTATGTTACATTGTCTGCAAAACAAGTGTGTTGATAGGTTACACTTCCTTTTGTTTCACCCTTGTTCTTTGGAGCCATAAGTGATGAACTTTCACCTTCATCCTTTGCAAACCTATAGTACAATATTTGCAAAATACATGACCAATTATGACCCAAACATCCCCATACTTTCCAAGAGTTTATAACATACACTCAGTTATCGATAAAAAGGCCAAAAACATCATCATTTCTTTAATAAGCGATGGAAAACACATCATCACTTTTACAATTATATCACAACACATGATTTAAAAAATGTACCGGTGACAAGCTACCATGTCTAGTAAAACCATATCTTACTCAACAAAGTGAACCACCAGGAATGTGGTGGATTTTCTTGTTGAACACATTTTCTAACTGGTTCCTGAATGGGTGCTTTGTCCTTACAACGCTGCTCTAGATGGAACCTCCAACATGTGGTTATTTGATGTCCACCTTTGTTGTGATGATTTAAAGAATTATTCTTCCTCAAGACCTTCTTCAACTTCTTCTTTCCCTGATGTGGAGAAGCCTTTCACATCTCATCGAATTTCTTATTGCCATTCTCTTCCAACACTTTGCAACCACATGGTTATGAAAACCACGAAAACTACATGGTTTTCTACACCAGGATTTCTACTCATCATTAACAATATGTTTGTAATAAAAATAAACTTTAGAATACAGAGACTGTCTATGCCTCTCTTCACTGTCTCTGGTGCAATCCTAGTGATCAGATCTTGCCTTAGCTCTTCCTATGCAATGTGCACTATCATGGGGGATTTTGGTGTGTCCTAATCATCCTATTTCTCCGATGGCTTCAACAATTCCTTAGAAGATTTTGATACCTTTGAGCACTCTCATTCATTGTATCCCAAACCCACAAATCGATCTCTTTGTACAACCTCCAATGGCTGAGTCATTTGTTGGCCATTAACACCAAGTCCTCCTCCTTTACACACCATCTTCGTAAGGAATCTCCTGCCAGTTCCTAAAATGTGTACCTAGATGTTTCCAATAGAAATAACATCATGTGAAAATGAAACTAAAGAACAATCAACAATGTTTACCTTAGCTATCAGTTCTTAAATAGGTGATGATGCCTTTTCTAAGCCTTCTTTGTGCTTTAACTTTTCCAAGGCCTCTTCTAGGGCTCATAACTGAAATTGCAATCTTTGTTTCTCCTCTTTCTCTTCTTTTAGAAGTCTAGTCAATTCAACATCCTTTTCTTGAAGGCTTTGATTGATATCCTCATTTGAATGATGAGAAGATGAAGAAGAAGAAGATTGTTCACTCGAGGGGGTAGATGAAGCATCGTCCTCTACTCTTTCTTTCTCTTGTTCCTATCTTGCCATCTTCTCCTCATAGTATGTATACATTATGTCCACCATGTGTGCCATTTTAGGAGGTCCTCATAAAGATCTATGTTGTTCTTCATTTTCCTTACTTTATGCATGTCAAATCTCTGGTTATCATTCATACTCGCAATTCACATCAGAAAGAAGATTCCTTTGATACCATACTTGATTTGGATCTCTTTAGATACTAGAATTAACCAACATATTTTACTTTTGTGATGTTAACATAATTACATATGAAAGAGTATGGAAATTCACATGTGAATATTTTAAATAAGAGGAAAGATAATAATAGCCGTCAAATCAAGAACACAAAACACATTGATAGCAGAGTTCACCCAGTGTGGGTTACAACTCTGGGCTTGGTCTCAAGACTGGGGAGGTTGCTTGATTAATTGTTGCAAGATGATGAGGAGTACATGACACATTCTTTGTCATTACAAGGATAAATTCTCTCAACTAGAATGACATGTATCTCCATGATACATTCTCCCATAGGAAATCTCACTCAAAATAAGCCATCCTTCAGCATGACAAGCTAATTAATTCTCACATGACGTGGCATAAAAATATCCTTCAACATAATGGTAACAAGGATATCAACAATAAAATCATCATCTTAGCAAATCAAAAGAAGGTCATGGCATAATTTCATTATATACCTCCACTCCCGGGGATGGCTTGAAAATGTCAAGCTATGCTGACGAAATGGACTGCACCATTGAATTTGTGCCACGAAATCATGTCAAACAACTATAATCTTGGCCCTTTTCTGACACCATCAAGATATGAGCCCTCCAGAATCTCAGAGATTCCCCCAAGTATTCATTCCTGGAGATAGGCGAAAAATTCACTACTCTGATGAAATTTATGAGCACACCACTACACTCCTTGCAAAATTCATTGAAAAATGACTACAAAGCCGACATCATTTGGTCCCTATCTAAATCAGCCTCCAAGGGAATCTTTTAGATTCCTCACTACTGATTGCCTGAAATTATGCTTCTCAGATGGGGAAACAGACCACACCATCACATTCCCTGGGAAATTCTAGTTCATTTGAGTATAAACTTGACATGATTTTGTCATTGTGGAAAATTTCCCTACAAGGAATATTTTCAATTCCTCACTGCATCAGAGAATATTCCTGCAAAGATTTTGTCTCAAAAAACATGCCCGGCATGGCCGCAGTTCCTCCTTCGGGTTCCACAGTCACTCTTCCACTAGGCCACTCCTTCACTGTCGTAACTGCAGTTCATATATAAAAAACATTTTGCATAGGTTTTGATGAAGGCCCGTGGGTCTGAGTTCCAACCCCGTGACCTCCCATTCTGGGCATGTTTCTTTAAGTGGAAGTGTCATTTTTTTTTTTTGGTGGCATGGTTGGTTTGAATATAACCATTGGCATCGTTTTTTGTTTGGTTATGGTATGGGATCGTCACCGGCTAGCTGGCCCACTGGTTGGTGCATGTTCAAAACCCACAGGCCTCAAATTATATGGTGGTTGTATTTATGTGGAATGGTAGTGGGTCATTGGGTGGGGTCCCGGTTTAGCCACGTGCCGTGAACCATAAAATAATATTTCATATATTTTTTTATATGCAGTTGTGTGGAGTGGGGTGGAAAGGGTGGTGGCTCGCCACTCCTTTGTTTTAATATTTTTTTTTTTATTACAACCAACTCTAAAAAAAATTCCACCGATTTTTAAGGTTTACTAGAAAAAATAAAGAGGCAAAATTATTTCCCATTCCAGCTGCTGGAATTTGTGCGCCGGAAAATTCCAAATTGTTGCCTCGCTAGTGGCTACCATTGGGTCTAGTTTGACCAGGACTTTGAATGAATATATCTTGAGCTTACAAACTCATATTTGAGTGTCATTCATGTCATTGGAATCAGGACAAGGAACACTACAATCTTTTCATGGTTTCACTTCAATATGATGGCTTTGACTTTTGAGCTTTCTTGAGCCCTCTTTGACTTATGAGCATCTCTAGAGCTGCCTAGATCGGAGTAACCATCCCTTAACTATATGGTAAATGAAACATTCACTTAGTGAATTTTCCCCATAATTTCCCTGGCCATAACTAACTCTTAAATAACAATCAACATAACCTTAACATTAAATTTTCCACTAGGCTTCCACACAACACATAGTTTACTGAATTACTATTGTGAAAGTAAATTAATTATTTAATTTTCACTAAGGGGTGTTACATATTCCCCCCCTCGAGCAAAAAATAATCCTCGGTGTTTTATTCTAGCCCTTCAAAATAGGCTTGGATATATGATCCGAATTCGATCACCATATTGTTTATAATCCATCTTGATGCATTTAGAGTGGAAAAAGTGGAGGAATCATCTCACGGTTTCAATTTTACTAGCGGGACCCAGTTTGGCGAAATGAGGTATGAAACTTTCCAGGAGAATTTTTAGGCATCAAGAAACATTTTTTGGGGCTAAAAATTTTCTTCTTTAGAAAAAAACATTTTCATTCTATTCTACACAGAGAAACCTTTCCAATGATGCACGAAACCTGTCAATCGAAGTTCGTATGCAAACATTATGTCACTCATAATTTGACCTTCCTTTTTTCACACCTATAGTTCGAGAGGATGCTGCATCAACCCCCATTATTCATCGAAAATGTGCTAGCCATGTGTTTGTGATGTAGAAGACTCTAGAAGAGTCTATTTTATAACTCTAGTTCAGAGTTGACGAAGTCAAACTTAACCACTAGTAGTGTATCAAGCTGTGTTATAACTAGGCCACTAGGAGGAAGAGGCATTCTGTTATTTCGAGAGAATTTTGTTCCATATCTAAGAAAAGATAACCAGGAGAGATAGGAGGTAGAGCATAGATAAATAATTTTTGCATTGTAACAGCCCACAAGCCACAACCATTACTTCTTTGTACCTACAGTCATATTTCTAGACAGAGAAAGAGAGTGAAGAGGCCTCATCTTCCAGTAGGGTTTTCTCCCGAAAGGTTTTCCCAGAGAACGTATCTTGTGCCTTATGTGTGTGTGCGATTATTTTTTTGTTCTCTACTTTTCTAAATAATTTATATTCGCAAACATGCAATAATTATAGTCAAATCCACATATCTTAAATTTTAATGAATTGTAATAGTTTATAATTTTCATAGTTTTAATATAATATTATTATATTTGTTGTGATGAACTATCTAGTGGAATATCCACCAAATTTTACAGATCATTTGGTATTAGAGTAGGTTTCTTTCAGTATTTTTGGATATTTGTAGGGAATGTAAGTTGGCGAGGTCAAAAATCACATAACCCTAATCATGGGCAATGAATCTATAAATGAACCTCTTGATTATGCAAAGGTGAGGTTTTCATGGCTTGAACAACAAGTCGTAGATATAAACTGTAATGTAAACCTCCTCATAACATCCCTAAGAAATAAGTTGGGGATATTTGGTGAAGATGGGGTTTTCGAATGTAGAGGACAAATCAAAAGGTAGATTGGGAGATCGGGAAGACATAGAGAACCAACCAAAGAAAGGACTTGAAAAAGACCAACCCAATTTGAGTGTAGCGAAACAATCAAATTCCCTGGTTAAATTGGAAGAAAAATTCAATATCAAGTCATACCATGGTGATATCAATGTTATGAAGTTGAACCACTGGTTGCAGCAACTAGAAGTTTATTTCAGTGTCCATCAGATTGAGGAAGTGAAAGAGATCTCATTCACGTAGCTGGAATTAGAGGGTCGTGCACTGAGTTTGTAAGAGATCCACACGGAAACCTTGAGGTTGGAGGGAGAACTTCTAGTGACTAAGTGGGAGAATTTCAAAACCCTCATTAAGTCACAGTTTTATCCCATTGGGTAAGTGGAGAACCAGTGGATCCGGTGGGATTACTTCAGGAAAACGTTGGGCCAAAGCATGTAGGAGTACACCACAAAATTTAGAAAGATGGCCATAATATTGGGTATCTTTCTAAAGAACCTAGATGTACTCCTTAAGTACTTGGGTGGTTTTCATTGCCATCTATGTGAGAAAGTGATGTTGTTCAAGACCAAATTGGTGGCTAAGGTTTGTGTATAGGCACAGTACCTGGAGAACATAGGCCTGAAAAGAGCGTAATCAAATGGATCGAACCACAAGGAGAAAAAAGAAGATTCTAAGGAGGGGAAGAAGAAGGGAAAATGGGGAAACGATAAAAAGACAGCAGCCAAAACACACCAGTGCAAAGATCCTAGCAACCACTGCAACATTGATGGCCATACAGAGGAGAAGTATTGGAAGTTTCATCCAGAGATAAAACTGAAGAACAAGAAGAAATATATTAAGAAGAAGAATCTCATGGTCACTGATTCTAGCAACCAAGTTGAAAATAGCTCGGATGTGGATGAGAATATCATTTGTACGTCAGTACAAGAGGTGAATTTGAGTAGCCTTCAGCAACAAAAAGAGAAAGAAATGAACAAACTCTTCCATGTAAAGATATAGGTCAAGAAGACAAACATTTATGCTCTATTTGACTCAGGATTGCTGGTGAATCTCACTGCAGCAAAGCTGGTTAAGAAGTTGGGGCCGATGTTTGTGATCATCCAAACCCATATTCATTGAGATGGGTAAATAAGGATGTAGAGCTGGAGGTAGCAAAATAGTGTAAAATTATATTTGCTATTAGTGTTTATTTTATTGATGAAGTATATCCAGATGTGGTTCCCCGTGATGCATGCAAAGTCATGTTTTGGAGTCCATACATGTACATGTGTGATGCAATATTCATGAGGAGAGCCAACCAATACCAACTCATCAAGGATGGAAAAAAGTTCATCATCAATGCACATAAAGGAAAGTCAAATATTTCACTAGTAAGTGCCAAACAAGCCAATAAATTGATCGGTTTAAGCAAGAAGTATGTTTTATTTTTTTTAAGAGAAAGTCAGTCTGAAGAGAAGTCAAAAAGAGTTAAGGCATCCCCAGAGGAATTTAATAAGAAACAAAAACAACAATTGGAGGAGTTGTTACAAGCATACAAGGTTTTGTTGTGAGAACCTAAAGGGTTACCACCTAAGATTGAATTGGAGCGTGAGATCCAGCTATTGCCAAAATCCCCATTTCCAAATATTGGGTTGTACAAGTAGTTTGTTATAGAAGAAAGTGAGGTGATGAAGCAGTTATCGTAACTATTGGAACATGGTGTCATTTGACCAAGTACATCACCATGTAGGTCACCCATCATCATTGTGTCAAAGAAGGATTGGACTTGGTGGATGTGTATATATTATAGGGTGTTGAATAAAATCACTCTCAAGAAGAGATACCCTCTGCCTAAGATATACGATCTACTAGATCAATTGCAGCAAGAAAAGTATTTCACCAAGATGGACTTGAAGTCTATATATCACCAGGTTCAAATCAAAGAAGAAGATACATGGAAGACTACCTTCAAAACCAGGCAAGGTTTGTATGAGTGGTTAGTTATGCCATTTGGCTTATGTAATGCACCAACTACGTTTATGAGATTAATGAATGATATACTATGCCCATTTATAGATTTATTTGTTATTGTCTATCTGGATGATACACTAGTATATAGTGCTACCTAGCAGGATCATATTTCACATTTGACCAAGTTCTAGAAACATTAAAGAAGCATCAACTTCTAGCAAATCTCAAGAAGTGTGAGTTTGTGTAGTAGTCTTTGGTGTATTTGGGGTACGTGATCAGTTGAGGAGAGATTAAGATAGATCCTTCCAAGATGGAGGCCATCATGATACAGATGTTGTAATTCATGGCAACTCACATAGATGATAGTTCACAATGCAACAAGTTAACAACAAAGGATTACATATCAGACTCCAGAGATTGAAGAAAGAGAGGTATACACTAGTTCACTTTGTCCAAGTAGTGAATACATGCAGGAGCGCAAAGAAAAGAAGAGCGTATATGTATACACACACTCTCACAAGAGGAAAAGTGCGTACAGGTCGGAAAAATAAGGAAATTCAAGAGAAAAGAATACCGGGGGTCAATACCATGGTATTAGCCCACAATATTGAGCGGAGTAATGACTATTTGATCATGCCTAAGAATACCATGGGTAATAAGTGGTTTTGGTCTGAGGTATTGACAAAGGAACTAAGTATATTGACTGCTATAGAGGGAATATGAAACATATAAGATGTTATGCTTGTAACAAGTTTGGGCACATAGCAAAAGAATGCAGGAGAAAATTTCGGCCAACATACCAAAAGGAGAAAACATCATCACACTCCAAGGTATGGAAGAAGAAGGAAGTATAGCCAGAAATAAGTGGCATAGAACAATATACAAACATAACAGAATTAGGGGGAGCTAAAAGTGTGAAATTTCAATGTTCTAAATCTCATACGCAATTATCATGAAGGAAAGTCGCGTATATATGTGAGTTCCAAGCTACACAGTCGCATATATGTTGTTTTGAGGAAAAAGTAGTGGGATAAGCTCAAAAAAAGGGGTATGATATGGGTCAGTCAATCATCAAATATCTGTTCTATTCTGATTGATGATGATTACAATCTATTGATAATATGTAGAAGTTCTCATGGCCCTCATAAGTTGTTCATGACTTATTAATGATGTTGCCTTCATGATTCTTACTGATCTTTGCAATGATCAGATCTGACAGTGAATGGCTGGCATAGGTTCAGGGGGAGCATATGATTTTAATAATGCATTGTTGGCATTATGTTAGAATATATTGCTAAATGAAGATAATTATATTTCTTGATCCACATAGTTGTTTGATTCAGGTGACTTGTTTGATGATGGACACATACAGGCTGTTGATCTTGATGTTGCTGACAGATGCTTATGGTGTAGATCATATATGGTGTATGATAGTTGTTGATGACTAGCATGGTCTTGTTTAGATTGTTGTTCCTTGTTATAAATGTCATGTATATCATTTGATGTAAAGGTCATGAAAAGAGCTAATTTGTAACCCCACTATGCACGGGAAGGATGAGGTAATAATTGTTATTTCAGTCATGTATAAACATTTGGTATATCCCCACTTGGTTGGGTGGATAAGTCAAATTTGGTGTATCCCCACTTGGTTGGGTGATTGATGTATGTATGAGTCATTGGTCTTAGGGATGTCATACTCACTTAGTTGAGTTATAGAGTCATGTTATTCTTTTGAAAAATATCTTTGCACACTCTGCATGTACCCAAGGGGAGAATGGATGACATAATGAATATCAAAGAGGGAGAATATCTTGGTCCACCCTTTGCCCTTGATGTCAAATGGGGAGAGTATCTTGGCATTGTGGTTTGCATCAATTCCAAAGGGGGATATTGTTGGCATTATGATACATATGTTGTCCTTGATGGAAACTCACATAGATGACAGTTCACAGTGCAACATGTTAACAACAAAGGATTACATATCAGACTCCAGATACGGAAGAAAGAGACGTATACGCTAATTCACTTTGTCCAAGTAGCATATACACGTGGGAGCACAGAACAAAAAGAGCGTATACGTATAGATGCACTCTCACAAGAGGAAAAGTGCGTAAAGGTTGGAAAAACAAGGAAATTCAAGAGCAAAGAATACCAGGGGTCAATACCATGGTATTAGCCCACAATATTGAGTGGAGTAATGACTATTTGATCTCGCCAAAGAATACCATGAGTATTAAGTGGTTTCAGTCCGAGGTATTGACAAAGGTTCTAAGTATATAAGGAGGAGAAGATGGAAGGGCTAGATGTGTGCAAGTATTTAATATCTTATGAAGTGTTAGATCAAATATGCAAGTTATGGGTTTCTGATGCTTTTCTTGATCTGATCTAAGGATGCACCTATGTGGTTGATGATGGATGATGGATCGGGATCATAAGGCTTGAAATGAATTATCATTATGTGGTTTAATCATGGATAGTCTAGATCTGAATATTAACACATGTTTTATTCTGTAAATGTTATGATCTGGATATGGCTGAAGTCTAGAATAGCTATGAAGTTTTAAGTTAGTATTTACAGATCTATATGTTGGTTCGCTTTGGTAAAAGTGCATATACACATCAATTTGCCACATCAAAGTAGCATACACATTATGAAATATGATATTTCAAGTTGGAGTTGGTTCTGTTTGTTGTTGCAGAGTTTTGGGTTCTTCTCTGTGTTCTAATGATTGTGTTCCAGTGATAGTGTTCTGAATGCTCTGTTTGATTGATTGTGATTTGCTTCAGTGAAGATGGGTTTTCATTAATTGTTTGTATTGCAGTGGTGATTGATTTTGAGCTTCAATGTTGTTGATGGGTCCACTATGAAAATTGGATGAAACGAGGCCTTCAGATTGTGGTGTTGTGTTCCAGGAGTATCCAGTCTGAAAATTAATGTAATGTGATCCCTGTAGGAAGAGAGAAGGTCATAGCCTTTGGTAGGCCAGCGCCTACAGGTAAACATATCGGCTAGTATAAGAGCTAGTGGGTTGTTACAGGTCAATTTGGGCGCATCAACCCCAACTTCCAGATTTGTATTATTAGGGTCAATCAACCCCTAATTCATTTGTTTTCATTCCCTAATGAAGTTAACCTACATCATGCTTGCCTCCCAAGAGTTTCCATGACACCATTCATCCAAAAAGTGCCCCTAGAGAGATTAGCATAGGTGGCCCTTTATCAGGCTACAATGCATTGCAGGAACTACATTGTCTAGGTGCTATGCATCACACCTAGCCTTTGTTTCACCTATGCTGAGCGAGATTCATCGAATTTTTGAAATGAATCCATTAGATTCCTCATCCAATGGATGCTTTTGGAAGTTTCCATATGGATTTAGCTCACTTTTGGATGAGGAAGGAGATGAATGAAACTCAATCCATTATCCTTTCCTCCATGGAACCACTTCCCAATTTTGGCAAAGCATTCGTGAGGGACATTAATGGCTTAACCTCCTCCATTCAGCTATAAATTGACCAAGCATTCAAAGTCTGGTCTAGTTTGGAACTTCTTGAGCTAAGGAAATATTGTTTGAGTGGGATTTGTAAGAGTATTATGATGATGTCAAATTGTTACTTCATGAGGAGAGAAGGGTTTGAAGCTGGAAGGATGACACTGAATCGAGAATGCATCTACATGGGTTGTAATCTTTCCTTCTATCAATAAGGAATTCTAAGCTTTTTCAATTCATGTATTTATATGATGTATATCATATTCTTGATTCAATTATATGTTTAGTTAACAGATCGTCATTGTTGTATGCTTTGATGGGTTTCTATCTCGGCTTGTGTTCAGGTACTTTCCAAGCGAGTTAAGTACGGAAAGGAGTGGCGAAATTGATCAAAGGAGAGAGGGATTGAGTGAAAGTTATAGGTTGGTACCTTTGTTCTTCTTTCTCTTATCTGTTATCTATAGGAAAAGTGACGAATTACTTTGTCTGTTGTTTATAGACTAGCTACTAAGTCTAGAGGGTTAGGAATTTGAAGAACACTAAATTTTCCCAAAACAAGGGTTGGAGCTCCCTTCCAGTAGCAGCTGGAAAATGAGTGAAGGTTGGAGCCTTTTGTAGGCTGACACCTTCGTACTAGTAAAATTTGGATTGGCTAGTACAAGAGCTAGGGGGTTGTAGCTCCCTTCTAGTAGAAGCTAGAGAGTGAGAGAAGGTTGTAGCCTTCTGCAGGTTGGTGCCTGCTTACTGGTATGAGTCTTCATCAGTACAATATTGTAAACAGGTTTTTCTTATATTAAAAGAAGACAATAGCAGGCATTTTTTGTCCCGTAATGGGTTTCCACCTTAATTCTTGGTGTTCATTTGTGTTTTTTATGTGTGATGGTTTATTATGTTATTACTGTGAATGGTTACTATTTATATGGTTAATAAAGTATTGATGCATTGATCAAAGATTAACATATGATGAATCGCAAGCACTCGATATACATTGGTTGCCTTAAATACAGTTGCGTGTACACGCGAGTTACCTTCATCAAAGTAGCATATATAAATTTGAGGATGAAAAGGAAAAGTTATTGATTTGATAAATATTGATTCACACCCTCCCCTCTAAGTATTATTCCCAACAATTGGTATCAGAGTAGGTCCTTTGACAGAAGCTTGATCACTTGAAGGAGGTTTGTAGAAACAATGGGAAAGAAGCTAAAGAAGAAAGTGCCTCAGAAGAAGAAGACATCTCAAAGGAACAATGACAACAAGAGAGATAATTGGCCATCTAGGGAAGCAAGTATTCAGATTCAGAATCACCTCAGATTGAAGATGAACAAGCAAAAAAAGTATCAGGTACAAATTTTTGGTCCTTTGGTGATACTTTTCTTTGTTTATGCAATGTTGAAGATATTGAAAGTGATAGTGAAATAAATATAGAGGCATAAGTTAAAAGACTCACAAATAAAATTAAAGATCAAAAAGATCTATTTAACAAAATGGAGTGTGCCTTCAAAGAAGAAGCTACCAGGTTAAAATCTCAGCTGGAGGAAGGAAAAAGAGTAAGGAAGTAGAAAAAAGAAAAGGAAGATCAACGTCAAAAGCTGCAGGATGAAGCGACATCATTAAGAAACACAGTAAATGAAAAGAGGACAACAATCAAGAAACTTAAAGATAGATCTAGTTACTATAAAATTCTTGAAGCTAAGATCCTCTCTCTAAAAGAACATCTTGAAAAATAAAATAAGTAGAATGAAGAACTACCTCAAGCAGATGAGATTCTCAAATTAAAGCAATAACTGGAAGAAGGAAGAAAGGTTGAAGAAATCATGAATAAGTAATATCTAGAAAAGGAACAGCAATATCAGGTTAAGGTAAATATCTTAAAAGGTAAATTAGAAGAAAAGGATAAATTGTTTTGATTTCAAGACAATACTAAAATTTTGGATAATATTCTTAGTAGTGAAATGTCTCCTACCATCAAAAATGGTCTTGGTTTTCATGAAACTATCAAAGGTGAATCTAGCTCACAAAATGAGGTAAGGAACTCTAATGCAAATTGTGAAATCATCAACAAGGAGATAAGAGGTCAACCCCATCAAAAACTAAGGAAAGAAAGTCTTCAAAGAAAATAATTTACTCCTAAATATGGAAGTGATAGTCGGTTATTTCCTCTGATGAATAATGTTGAATGTTTTGTATGTCATAATTTTGGACATGTTGTCGCCAGATGCAGAAGTAGAATGGTTCAAGATAATAACCATCACACAGAAATATCATCATCTTCCAGGTACTTTAAGGGATATTGTTTTTCTTGCAATGTGTTTGGTCACAAATCCATTGACTGCTATAGAAGGAATATGAAACATATATGATGTTATGCTTGTAACAAGTTTTGGCACATAGAAAAAGAATGTAGGAGAAAATTTTGGCCAACATACCAAAAGGAGAAAACATCATCACACTCCAAGGTATGGAAGAAGAAGGAAGTACAGACAGAAAGATGTGGCATAGCATAGTATACAAACAAAACAGACTCAGGGGGAGTTGAATTTGTGGAACTTCATTGTTCTAAATCTCATATGCAGTTATCATGAAGACAAGTCATGTATATACGCGAATTCAAAGCTGCACAATCACATATATGTTGGTTTGAGGAAAAAGCAGTGGGACAGACTCAGAAAAAGCGGTCTGATATGGTTCAGTCAATTATCAAATATTTGTTTTGTTCTGATTGATGATGATTATAACATGCTGATAATATGTAGAAGTTCTCTTGGTCCTCATAAGTTGTTGATGACTTATTGATGATGTTGCCTTGGTGATTCTTACTGATATTTGCAATGATCACATTTGATAGTGAATGATTGGCACACGTTTAGGTGGAGAATATGCTTCTAATAATGCATTGTTGGCATTATGTTAGAAGATATTAGTACATGAAGATAATTATATTTCTTGATCCACATAGTTGTTTATTTCAAGTGACTCATTTGATGATGGACATATACAGGTTGTTGATCTTGATGCTGCTAATAGATGTTGATGGTGCAGATCTTATATGGTGTATGATAGTTGTTGATGACTAGAATGGTATTTTTTATACTGTTGATCCTTGTTATAAATGTCATGTATATCATTTGATGTAAAGGTCATGAAAATACTTAATTTGTAACCCCACTATGCATGGGAAGGATGATGTAATAATTGTGATTTCAGTCATGTATAAACATTTGGTATATCCCAACTTGGTTAGGTGGATGAGTCAAATTTGGTGTATCCCCACTTGGTTGGGTGATTGATTTATGTATGATTCATTGGTCTTAGGGATGTCATACTCACTTAGTTGAGTTATAGAGTCATGTTATTCTTTTGAAAAATATCTTTGCAGACTCTTCATGTACTTAGGGGAGAATGGATAACATAATGAATATCAAAGAGGGAGAATATCTTGTTCCGCCCTTTGCCCTTGATGTCAAAAGGGGAGAGTATCTCGGTGTTGTGGTTTCCATCATGTCCAAAAGGGGATATTGTTGGCATTATGATACAGATGTTGTCCTTGATGGCATCACACAAAGATAGACAGTTCACAGTGCAACAGGTTAACAACAAAGGATTACAAATCAGACTCCAGAGATTGAAGAAAGAGAGGTATATGTTGGTTCACTTTGTCCAAGTAGTGTATACATGGGGGAGTGTAGAACAAAAAGAGTGTATACGTATAGACACGCTCTCACAAGAGGAAAAGTGTGCACAAGTTGGAAAACAAGGAAATTCAAGAGCAAAGAATACCAGGGGTCAATACCATGGTATTAGCAAACGATATTGAATAGAGTAACAACTATTTGATCCCACCCAAGAATACCACGGGTACTAAGTGGTTTTGGTCCAAGGTATTGACAAAGGATCTAATTATATAAGGAGGAGAAGATGAAAGGGCTAGACGTGTGCAAGTATTGAAAACCTTATGAAGTGTTAGATCAAATATGCTAGTTATGGATTTCTGATGCTTAGCTTGATCTGAACTAAGGATGCACCTACGTGGTTGATGATGGATGATGGATCGGGATCATAAGGCCTGAAATGAATTATCATTTTGTGGTTTGAACATGGATAGTATAGATCTGAATATTAACACATGTTTTATTCTGTAAATGTTATGATATGGGTATGGCTGAAGTTTGGAATAGTTGTGAAGTTTTAAGTTAGTATTTGCAAATCTATATGCTGGTTCGCTTTGGTAAAAGTTTGTATGCACACCGGTTCGGCACATCAAAGTAGCATACACATTATGAACTATGATATTTGAAGTTGGAGTTGGTTTGGGTTGTTGTTGCAGATTTTTGGGTTCTGCTCCGTGTTCTGATGACTGTGTTCTAGTGACAGTGTTCTGAATGTTCAGTTTGATTTATTGTGATTTGCTTTAGTGATGATGGGTTTTCAATAATTGGTTTTATTGCAATGGTGACTGATTTTGAGCTTCAATGTTGCTGATGGGTCGAGAATGAAATTGGATGAACCAAGGCCTTCAAATTGTGGTGTTGTGTTCCAGGAGTATCCAGTTTGAAAATTAATGAAACGTGGTCCCCGGAGGAAGAGAGAAGGTCGTAGACTTCTATAGTCTACCGTCTACATATTGGTAATCATATCAGCCAGTACAAGTGCTAGGGGGTTGGACCCCCCTTCCAGTAGTAGCTATAAAATGAGTGAAGGTATGAGCCTTTTGTAGGTCGGTGCATACATACTAGTAAACAAATCGGCTAGTACAAGAGCTAGGGGTTGTAGCTCCATTCTAGTAGAAGCTGGAGAAAAAGGGAAGGTTTTATCCTTCTGTAGGTGGGTGCCTGTGTACTGGTATGAGTCTTCACTAAGACAAGATTGTAAATAGGTTTTTCATATGTTAAAAGAAGGCAGTAGCTGCTGGTTTTTGTCCTTCATTGGGTTTCCACCTTAACTCTTGGTGTTCATGTGTGTTTCTTATGTGTGATGGTTTATTTTGTTATTATTGAACATGTTTACTATTTACATGGTTAATAAAGTATTAATGCACTGATGAATGATTAACATATGATGAATCATAATTTCACTGGATATACGCTAGTTGCCTTAAATATAGTTGTGTGTACACGCGAGTTACCTTCATCGAAGTAGCATATATAAATTTGAGGATGAAAACAAAAAGTTATTGATTTGATAAATACTAATTCACCCCCCCTCTCTAAGTATTATTTCCAATAGGAAAAAAGTTCATCATCAATGCACATAAGGGAAAGTAAAAAATTTCACTAGTAAGTGCCAACCAAGCTAAGAAATTGATCAGTTTCAGCAAGAAGTATGTTTTACTACTTTAAGAGAAAGTCAATCTGAAGAGGAGTCAAAAAGAGTCAAGGAATCCCTAGAGGTGTTTACTAAGAAACATAAACAAAAATTGGAGGATTTGTTACAACCATACAAGGATGTGTTCTAAGAACCTAAAGGGTTACGACCTAAGATAGCATTTGAGCGTGAGATCCAGCTATTGCCAGAATCCCCATTTCCAAATATTGGGTTGTACAAGTAGTTTGTTATAGAATAAAGTGAGGTGATGAAGTAGTGATCATAACTATTGGAACATGGTGTCATTCGACCAAGTACATCGCCATGTAGGTCACCCATCATCATTGTGCCAAAGAAGGATTGGACTTGGTGGATGTGTATATATTACAGGGTGTTGAATAAAATCACTCTCAAGAAGAGATACGCCCTGCCCAGGATAGGCAATCTAGTAGATCAGTTGCAATAAGAAAAGTATTTCACCAATATGGACTTGAAGTCTGTATATCACCAGGTTCGATTCAAAGAAGAAGATACATGGAAGACTGCCTTCAAAACTAGGCAAGGTTTGTATGAGTGGTTAGTTATGCCATTTGGCCTATCTAATGCACTAACTACATTTATGAGATTAATGAATGATATACTATACCCATTTATAGATTCATTTGTTATTGTCTATCTCGATGATACACTATTATATAGTGCTACCTGGAAAGATCATATTTCATATTTGACACAAGTGCTAGAAACATTGAAGTAGCATTAGCTTCTAGCAAATCTCAAGAAGTGTGAGTTTGTGTAGAAGTCTTTGAGTATTTGGGGTATGTGATCGGTTGAGGATAGATTAAGATAGATCCTTTCAAGATAGAGGAAATCATGAAATGGTCGGTGCCTACTAATGTTTTTGAGGTCAAGAGTTTCATTGGGGTAGCAGAGTGCCATAGGAAATTCATAGCCTCATTTTCAGCGGAAATAACACTGCTCTACACCATAACAGCAAGTGGAAAATGTTTTGAATGGTGAAAATGTCAGTAGAAGGATTTCAAGGAGATAAATAAGAAGATCAATCAAGCACTAGTTCTTGCATTATGAAAATTTCAACAACCCATTGAAGGGGAAACATATGTGAGTAGGTATGCTATGGATTTTGTCTTGATGCAAGGAGGAAGACCCGTTTGTTACCATTCTGAAGTATTTCATGGGGATTTTCTTAATTACCCTCCCTATGATAAGGAGATTTATTCCATGGTGCAAGTTTTGAGAAAGTGGAATCACTATCTGATCGGAAAGGAGACAATAATCCACACAGATCACCAGTTGTTACAGTACTTGCAAGCCCAGAGCAAGCTACAATAGAATAGTCATTACAAGTGGATGGGGTTTTCACAATAGTTTCATTTGGTGATCAAGTATAACAAGAGAAACACAAAGAAGTTTTTCAATATGCTTTCAAGTACACCCATATCAAATACTATAGCTTTGGGGACTCTCATGCACATGGAGCCATTCACCCACGATGCATATAGAGAGGCATATTCAGAAGATGTGAAATTTAAGGATGTGTAACACCTGTTGCAGAGTCAAAGCCATGCACACGGTGGTGACAACACCATTGACTAACATATCTAAGATGGGTTACTCTACAGGCTGGATAAGCTACGTGTTCCTAAAGGTGAGCGTTTTCAGTTGATTAGAGAGGCTCACACCTCCAAGGTTACAGGGAACTTTGGTGTAGTGAAGACCATGGGTAACTTGAAAAGGTATGTGTATTGGACCAAGATGCAAGGGTAGGTAGCTAGGTTCATTAGATGATGCATGTTTTGTTGTACCAGCAAGTCTAACAATAGGAAACAGGTTTTGTATCATCCCATACGTGTACCTACTCTTCCGTGGGAAATCATTTCCATGGACTTTGTGGGAGGTTTACTGACAATTAGGAAGGGACATGGATACCTATTCATAGCAGTTGACATGTTCAGCAAGATGTATGTTATGATGCCCTGTAAAAAGACCATCAGTGGACAATAAGCATCAAAGTTGTTCTTTGGATAGGTATGGGTGCACTTTGGGATACCAAGGAGCATCCTTTCAGACAAGGACACAAGATTTCCTAGTGCATTCGAGACTACATTGTGGGAGAATATGGACACAAGGATGAAGATATCTAAAACATTCCATCCATAGACATATGGGAAGACAAAAGTAGTTAACAAGACTTTGGTGCAGCTTCTGAGGGGGTACAACTAGAAGCATCTGAAGACATAGGATGAAAATATGGTGTATATATACAACATTATTATAATAGAGAAGTCCACACTTCTATAAAAAATTCCCGATTTGAGATTTGTTTTGGACCTTTTCCACCTTCACCTTTGGATATTGCATATGAGCAGCAAGGAGGAGTGAGGGGAGATCTTATAGGAGATTCTTTGATGGTTGAAAAAATTATAGAGAAGATGAGGAAGATTCACCTACAGGTACAAGAAACATTGTATAATTCATAGGAGAAGTATAATTCTAGGCATGATCAGCACAGAAGAGAGAAATCATTCAAGGTGGGAGATAAAGTAAGGCTACAGTTGAACAATGAAAGGCTATAGGGTCATGGTTAGAAAATCAAGGCTCTAAGGTATGGTCCCTTTGTGATAAAGGAAAATGTGGATGATAATTCTTATCAACTCAGTTTACCACCATATATGTGCATTTACTCAGTTCTGAATGTAGATAATTTGAAACTCTATGAGCCTTCCATGATAGATTAGGAAGAGGAACAGGTTCTACCTTTTATGGAGGATTTGGAACTAGATGCCTAGGTAGAGTTAACAGAAGAGATAGTTTTCTAGAATAGGTCTAGACCTACGCGATAGGGGCACTATGGCCTATGATAGATTGGGTTTAAGGGACAAATTCCGGACAAAGATAGATGGCACACTAGAGAGAAGGTGGAGGCAACATTTCCTCACCTCATTTGGTAAAATATTTTGGGGACAAAAAACAACCAAAAATGGCGAGGTGTGATCTGAATTGGATCACTATATTTTTTTTCATCCACCTCGATGCATTTGGAGTCGAAAAAGTAGAGATATCAGTACACCAGACTGTTTTTACCAACATAACCCAATTTGGTGAAACCAGGTCTTAAACCTTCCGGGAGAGTTTTGAGGCATCAAATGATGTTTTTTGGGAGGTATAACCTGGTGTTTAAGTGTAGCATATTTTCATGCTATTCTACACACAAATATGTTTCAAACAACACAGGAAGCGTGTAAATCGGAGTTCGTATGCAAAAGTTATGCCACTCAGAAGTTAACCTTCCTATTTTCACACCTATAGTTCGGGAGGATGCCACATCAGCCACCATTATTCATGGAAAAGGGGATAGCCACATGTTTTTGAATTAAAATACTTTAGAATAGTCTATTTTTTTTAAGTCTAGTTAAGAGTTGATGTAGTCAAACTTAACCACTAGTAGGCTATCGCATTGTGTTATAATTGGGCCACTAGGAGGAAGAGGCATTCCGTTATTTTGAGAGCATTTCATTCCATAGCTAAGAAAAGATAACCAAGAGAGATAGGAGGTAGATAACATAGAGAGGATCTGTGCACTGTAGCAGCACATGGGCCGCATTCATTACTTCTTTCTACCTACAATCATATTTTCAGACAGAGAAAAAGAGCGAAGTGACCTCACCTTCCAACAAGGTTTCTCCCGAAAAAGTTTCCTAGAGAGTATATCTTGTGTCTTATGTGTGTGTGAGCTTATGTTATGATTCTCTACGTTTCTTAAAAATTTATATTCGCATGCATGCACTAATTACATTCAAATCCATAGATCTTGAAGTTTAATAAATTGTAATAGTGTATAATTTTCATAGTTTTAATATAATAGTATTAGATCTATTGTCATGAACTGTCCAATGGAATGTCTATGGTATTTTAAATATCAATATGCTTTACAACTGAAATTTTCATTTGTCCAGATTTCTTTTTCTGGCTAAATGCCCCAACTACACTTTAGTGTTATCTTGCTTTTATAGCATGATTTCTCTTTGTTTGTGAATACAAAGGTTCAACCGAGAGCTCTCTGTCCTATTTGACCTACATTCACAATTATCATTGGCTATCATTACTTTCCTTCAATCATTATTTAAGATGCATGTATATACATATAACTATCATTATGGAAGTAGCCATCAAAAGTTGTCAGCAATATTTACAACCCCACAATATTTGGTAGCTTGTGCCTCAATTAAAAATTAGCAACATTATTGGAAGCTCAATCATCAATAGAAATAAATACTTTTCTTACCAATGGCCATACCCATTGACCAAAACTCCATTATGTGGTTCTACTATAATTTCAAATTAGGAAAGTATCAATTTTATTTACACTAATTATATAATGATAATAAGGTATTTCATAAACCATTCATTATTCTTATCTTTCTGATAAATGGAAACTAGCATATTATCATGCCAGGTAGCATTATTTTATTTTAATTCCAAATGCCACATAAGAATTAATCATATTTAAGTAGAGTTTAGAATAACTTTATTTTATTGGCATGCTTACAACGGCTATATCATTGTCTACTTTGTCCAAGTAACTTAGTTATGCCCATCTTGGGCCTCTTTGAGAGAAAATTATGCGTCCATTTGTAGTGTTGCTTCAACTTTGGCCCTTGTCATTCTGATTTAACATCTATTGATGAAAGTTTTACATAACCTTTTTTTACATGTGTAATCATAAGGTTTACCCCTTTCGCGCTTGTGTGCATATTGATTGTCTCATGTTGGCTATGTTAATTTATTATAATTCTTTTCTTATATATTAGTCCTTAGCAAGTCATCAATTTTTATTCCACTTAGGGTTATTCTAATACATTTGACCTACAAGATGAATAATTAATTATTTTATTATACCATTTTCCAATAATCACTTGTTATCATTAATCCATTTTTCTTTTCTTAAGAACATCACCACTGACATGTCATTTAGGTAGCATCAAATTCAAAAAAAAAGTGTTGTGGCGCAACATTACGAAAGTTTGAGGAAAAATTCTATTCCCCTTGTCCTTTCTTCAAGTGGAACCAATTATGTCCACATTAATTTTCTATCGGTTGTTTCATGCTAAAATATTGATCAAGATTTTATAATTCAGTTGGTTTATTTTTTTATTGAGTTATTTATTTATTTATATTCCTTTTTAATATTTCTTGGTAGACTATCTGAGCCAAAAGCACAAGGAAATATTCAAAGAAATCACTATGACAATAAGGGGAACCATTGGAAATGGTATGAGAATACTTAAATTTTACAAAAGGTAACCGAAAAGTTATGTCTCCAAGCCTTTCAAACATAGCTCTCCATGCATTTCACCCATAAGTTTCTCACAACTCTCTTCTTAGAGTTTCATTCCTTTATATTCTATAAGTTATTGACTAAGATGGTTGGAGTTACATATGCGTCTCCTTTGGTTTAGGTGTATCTTCTATGGGGCTCTTTCACCCCCGCTTAAATTTTCGTTCTTGCCACATGCCTCGTGACATCTTGTTAATTCGGTTATTTGACATAACAAGTTTGTAGACATATGCTCATTTCAAACAATGGTTTGGATAAACTTCCTTTGTGCCCATAAAGTCATATTGAAGTTCTTTGAGGTACCTATTTAAGGCACCATTAATTGGTGGCATGTTGCATTTATGCTGATAGTTCATCGAATGGAAGGAAGGAATACATTACACTTGTGCCAACATGCTTATGTTTATTATAACTTAATTTTTGCAAGTTACCTTACTTGGATACCTACTAGTTTTAATCACATTTTACCTGCACCCACTATCCATCCTTCACATATCGTGAAAATAATAGGCCCCTTAGAGAATTTATTACACATTTGTTGTTGTTTCCTATGTTGTTATTTTTATTAAGATGTTTTCCTAGAAGCATCAGTCTAACGTATACCAGATTATAATTTTTCCCTTCTAATTTATGACCATATCATTCAGCCTTCTCATATATATCTCTTTAACCCATAGCTCCACTACAATGTCAATGGTATCTAGCTGAAACGTATATACCTATTTAGTCTATTGTAGCAACTTAAATCAAATCTTACAATTAATCCTCGCAATTGGTAAAATTTTTGTAGAAATTTTGAATAATATAACACTTATTCAAAGAGATTATCCTTATTATACACTATTTGCGGAATCATGCATAATACATAACCTCCTCTATGTTGATCATCAATTTTGGAGTATTAAGAAACAATTGCATGTGCACATTGAAGCATGAATCACACATATCAACACAGTATATACTGGGGAAAGCATACAGCTGAAAACCCCCAACTATCTGTATATTATATTGATTGAGAACATGTAACAATACATAGTACATTACTCCTCACAAGTACTCAGTACTATCTCCACCTGTTACACACAAACTAGCTCAGATCTGAATCAACCACTGGCTCAAATCTCCTCCGCTACTTACCTTCCTCCATTGCGCAATCTTGCATGAGAATAGATGAGAATGGCTGATGCAAACTCGCATTCCCTTTGCCTATAACATGCAATCCTCATTGGCAATACTCAATACATTGATTGTGCAAATCACATGCACAACTATAGTCACAACTGACAGCATCTTGCCCTTTCACTCACCTCTAACACTTGTCTCCATTGAACTATCCATGCACTGAGTTAAATGATGTATTCTTTAGTTGATTTATGAGTTAATAATTAGTGAATTAATTAATAATTAATTCACCCAACTCATCTCTAGTCTATTCGCCAGTTAGACTAAATACAACCAGTTTAACAAAGCTAAACTGAACAAACTCCATCAACTGCACCTCCAGTCCACTAAACTCAATCACTGAAGTTCTAACTAAAGTCCTTCATGCAATAGCTCAAGTAACCCATAAGAAAAGTGTATTTCCTTCTGGAAGTTGCATGTGCCACATCTTTAGCTCGAACTGAAGTGCTCCAAGAGAATAAGATAATGTTTATAGTCCAAATATTATTAAGAGCTAATAATATTCGATTGTTCTATATTTAGACTGGCAGTCTAAAAATAGACTCCACCCATATGTCTAAAAATAGAAGTCCATCTATTTTTAGCAACATGGCCAATCATCCATAAATAGCATCCTGCAACTCATAGACCATGATCTATATGTATAAAAATAGACATAGTCTAAAAAAAGACTTTGCGCCAAAAATAGTTTGCGGGACCACTTAGTGAAGGCGACTTCTTTTCACTATGCTGCATCATCTTGTTGCATTTTTCAACACTCCCTCTCAACAAGATATGGATTATCTGCAACCCCTATCCTGTCTCTGTGGTATTCGAATTTTCTCCTGGTGAGCACCTTCATCAAGATATCAGCATCCTGATCCTCCGTGGGAATATATAAAAGTAACATGATTCTCCGCTGCACACAATCTCTGATATGATGGTACCTGGTGTCCTTGTTGCCATATACTCGGCCTCTTGGGCTCCTTGCCCAATCTGCATCCTCCTGTTTGTACCAAGATCCATATCCCAATGTGCCTCTCTTGAGCCTGCACACATGCGACTCCACCAACTGTCGATAAACAGTGGCATCCACTACCTCCATTGAAGTAGTATCCTCCTTCCTCCAACCTCCAGGAAGGAATGTAGTCTTCACATCCATCTGATGGATGTGCCACCCCATCTGCATCACTTTGTAGATCCATCTCAAACCCACCACTGATTTCCCCTCCGGTCTTGGGACAATCTCCCATGCACTGTTTCTGATAATTGAATCATACTCTTCCACCATGGCATCTACCCATGCAGGATCCTCCACAGCTTCCTCGAAAGAGGATGGCTCAGTCACGACACATTTGCTCACAAGAGCCACGTATCCAGTGTACCGATCCAATGACTGTCTCTGCTTGCACTCTGTTGTAGGTGGTCCTACAACCTTCTCTGCATCTTGAGCGAGTCGCTCAACTTCTGTAGTGCGATTTCGCCCTCTAACGGTTGGCGCTGCATGAGTGGTCTCTTCCACTCCATGAACTTCATCTTGTGGTTGATCCAAGTCCTGAAACTCATCCTTAGGAACTAATAACTCCTCCTCTCCATGCAAGTGTGGCTCCCTCTCAAGCGAACACTTCATGGCTTTCTCCTCCTGAAATTTTATATCTCGTCGCACAACAATCTTGCGACTGTCTGCCAAATACACATGATAGTTGTGGGGCGTATCAGTGCACCCCACAAATATCCCAACCTCTGCGATCGGCTCCAGCTTCTTCCTGGCATCCTTCATCACATGCATGTAAACAGGAGAACCAAAAATCCTGAAATGGGAAATATCAAGCCTCTTACCAAAATAAGCCTCCTCGGGTGTACTCGTGCCAAGTATCCTGTGAGGACAACGGTTCTGCACATATACTGCAGTATTGCATGCCTCTGCCCACAAGTGAAGGAGCATGCTCTGATCATGCAACATCACCCGTGCAGCACCCACGATCGTTCTGTTCTTCCGCTTCGCAACCTCATTCTGCTGTGGGTTATGGGGAGCTATGAGCTCTCTTCGAATTCCTTCTGTACTGCAGAATTCCTTGAACTCGCCAGAGATGAATTCACCACCATTGTCGCTCCTAAGAGCCTTCACCTTCTTCCCCGATTCCTTCTCGACCAGTGCTTTGAACTCACAGAACTTTGAGTATGTCTCACTCTTCTTCTGCATGAAGAAGATCTAGCACTTTCGGGAGAAATCATCAACAAAGATCACATAGTACCTGTGCTTTGCTATCGAAGCTACTGAGAAAGGTCCACACACGTTTGTGTGAATTCTCTCAAGGATCGTCGTGGTGCAACTATCCTTCTCGTGAAAGGTGGTTTTCACAAATTTTTCCAAAGTACACCCCCTGCACTGATCTGATTGTGCAAGAGTGCCTTTACGAAGCCCAGTAGAAATCTATTGCAGTATCTTCAAGGCTCCATGGTGAAGGTGGCCACAGCTCGCCATCATCCCGGCTCACCACTCCTTCTGCCTTGAATGCCATTCTGTGAATCCATCTACATGTAATTGATAAAGGTTCTTGACTCGAACCCCTGTCTTCTGGGTTTCTCCAGTAGTCTTACTGTGCAGGAAAGCCTAACCCTCGCTGAAAACAACATCATATCCATTGTCTTCTAACATCGCCACAGAGATAAGATTCTTCTTCAATCCTGGAACATGCATCACTTCCTTCAATACGAAGGGTTTACTAGACTCCCTCTCAAAGGAAATGGTATCGATACCGGTCACACTGTATCTACCATCATCGCCCATCTCCACATGCACTCCAAGATCTTTCTCATTTAGATCAGAAAACAAATCTCGATCTCCTGTCATGTGAAACGATGCACCACTATCCAAGAACCATACCGATCCCATCACACTTGATACCAAGCATGTGATCAGCGAAAAATCCAGCTCAAACTACGAGGCTAAGGCCTCTCTCGCCGCAGATCTAGCAGCTTGCTTATTTTTCTTCTTCTGCTGACAATTTGTGGCATAATGTCTGTGCTGGTGATAGTGAAAGCACTTCACCTTGGACATGTCCTACTTCTTGCCTTTCGCACCGAAATGAGAAGATTTCTTGTTCTTCCCCTTCTTTTCTTTGGCAGCCAAAGCGCAATTTTCTTCATCAGATGCCTTTGATG
>APFE030391239.1:0-14020 GCA_000404065.3 Pinus taeda | reverse complement strand
ATCCTCATTGGCAATCTCAATCCACTGATTGTGCAAATCTCATGCACAACTATAGTCACAACTGACAGCTGTCTTGGCCTTTCACTCACCTCTAACACTTGTCTCCACTGAACTGTCCATGCACTGAGTTAACTGATGTATTCTTTAGTTGATTTATGAGTTAATAATTAGTGAATTAATTAATAATTAATTCACACCACTCATCACTAGTGTATTTGTTAGTTAGACTAAATACAACTAGTTCAGCTAAGTCAAATTGAACACAACTCCATCAAATCCTCAATCAACTCCACAGAACTCAATCACTGAATTCCTAACTGAAGTCCTCCATGCAATAGCTCAAGTAACCCATAATAAACATGTATTTCCTTCTGGCAGTTGCATGTGCCACATCTGTAGCTCAAACTGAAGTGCTCCAAGAGAACAGGATAATGTTTATAGTCCAAATATTATTAAGGGCTAATGATATTCGATTGTTCTATTTTTAGCCTAGCAGTCTAAAAATAGACTCAGCCCATATGTCTAAAAATAGAAGTCCATCTATTTTTACCAACATGACCAATCATCCACAAATAGCATCCTGCAACTCATAGACCATGATCCATATGTCTAAAAATAGACATAGTCTAAAAATAGACTTTGCGCCAAAAATAGCCAACGAGCCCACTTAGTGAAGGCGACTTCTTTTCACTAAGCTCCATCATCTTTTTGCATTTTCAAAAATTTCTCTAGTCATTTTGATTTCAGTCAAACTTGGCTTTTTCAATCGCAATGTGGTTATAAAATAGACCAAAATCGTTCATTGATTCATCGTTCTAAGTCTATAGCTTACAACAATATTAAGCCATTTTCATCCATTATGCATATGGAATTCAGGAACTATCTAGATTCATTTACTAATAATAATATGTTTTATTTTTATTTTTTATAATATTGATTTTGTATCTAGCCTTGCACATTTATTCTTACTAAATTTGACATAAAGATGACGTCAACAACACTATTTTCTTGGTAATTTGGAGTAGCCTAGATACCACTAACATGTTACCTTCAACTTAAAAATAATTTTCAATTATGTTGTTTACGTCATTATTCTCAAGACTTTCTTTTCATCACAAGTTTTTATAAACGTTCATGACAGCTTACCTCCACTCTATTAGTTCTTAACATAAATGTTATCCAATGATGTTGCTACAAATCTAAATTACTTGATACCTTCCTTCTAATTTATTTACCTAGGTTTTTATTCTTTAAGATAATAGACTTATGGATAATGTTCTGGGCCTCATTTCTTGACTTCCTTTGTAACTTGTTTGGAAGAAATTTCCCTTTCTTTTGGTCACCCTCACAAAAGTTTCAATTATCAAAAGATTGATTCTTACAATTTATTTTACCTTAAGAGATCAAAAGGATTTCTTCTCAAAAATTTGATACTTATCAAATGCTATAATATCTTACTAAACATAATAACCCTTATTACTTTAAAT
This sequence comes from Pinus taeda, assembly GCA_000404065.3. Classification (NCBI taxonomy): domain Eukaryota; kingdom Viridiplantae; phylum Streptophyta; class Pinopsida; order Pinales; family Pinaceae; genus Pinus; species Pinus taeda. The sequence continues at coordinate 12,533 of APFE030391239.1, read as the reverse complement.
CATTATCAAATGTTATTAATTTAGATACAATTATCCATGCTGATGAGGTATGTCTGGACTGCGCAAGTAAGGAAATTTCATTAATTCCTTCAAACCCCGTTTTCTTAAATATATATTATATATTATATAATATATATATATAGTATATAATATATATTATATTATATATATATATATATATATATATAATAATCCACACTTACTCATTACATCTAGTTATTACTACATTTAGACTTATTTATACTTGAACCATATTATTACCATTCAGGTTTGTATGTCATCATTATCGATTTCTAGCATGTCACTCACTAATCCTTAATGTGGTGCAAAAGACTCCAACATTACCAACCAATTACCCAAGATGACCCTAATGATATATGTTTTATATTCACAAATGTTTTTTTTTCTTCTCTATTCTAATACACCCTATATTTGCCTTATGTCTTTACATATTACAAGGTTCTTCATTTCCCCCCTCCTTTTATATCTTTTATTATTTCTGCATATGCTTCATGTTATATATAGTGCATTTATTATTTTAAATGTTTAGCTATGTTGCTATAGTCTCTCCCTCTTATGGCTTGCTACCCACTGTATTTAATGTAATAGTTGGCACAATAGTACCTTTCACCCCCTTTTTATACAAATTAATTAGAAGGTCTCACAACTATTAGCAAGCAATTATCAAGTAGACCATCCTTTATTTTAGGGTGATCTTAGATACAACACCCTCCCTTCTTCTTGTTTTAAACATATCTATTTATTGTTTTCGTAATTGTTTAACAAAAGAGGAATTCTTTCCTTGTACATATGCTTCCTCATAAACTTCTTTCTCTACCCATCTTCCTATGATTGCAAAATACAATTTACCAGTCAATATATATTCATAACTAAATATTCTAAACAACTATTTGTTCTCCTAGGCGTCCAACATATGAGTCCTGGTAGCTCTTTCATTTCTCTTGGTTGGTTCTACATAAATTTATTTGCTTCCTTAACTGATAAGAAACTTTTAATATGTATGCTTAGTTGTAGTAAGAATCATAGGCCACAATATTTCATCTTGGCTCTCATACCACTTGTAACATGCCTCATTACTCATTAAAAAAAAATAATAATAAAAAAAAATTTAATATTTATCCAAAATGATCCTATAGCTATAACTTGTCAGGCTTAGTTACTATTATTAAGGATCAGTTTACTACTATTATTAATTTATTGTTCTATTAATCCATGCATCTTTATTCATTTGAATTAGCATGCATTCACTTGTTAAAAAAATTCCTGGCATCATATTTTTCCTATTTACATTTTTTCAAAAACTCATTCGGTACATTTCTCCCTTGCCATGGGTATTTCTAATATTCACTCAGGTGGATACATATTCTATACATCAATGTATGGAATCGTGCGTTATAAGTTTGGGTTTCTCTAACAGGAGTTTGTTGAACCCTCCAGAAGCGCATCCTTAGCACTCGAAATGTCATATCGGACACAATAGGGTCTCACCAGGTTAGCTTCGGTGTCAACTATCCACCGCTCTGAGTTAGGATTTACACATCGACAGTGGAGAGTGAGGGGCAGTAATGGAAACTACCCTGCCCCCATTTGGCTTTCGATGCTCAATTGCACTGTTGCCACTTGCTGCTAGAGCTCTACAACTCTTTGTTTTCTTTTTAAACTTTGTGTTCTCTTCACGAGTCTCTACTGTTGAGTTTTCTGTAGCACCTCACTAACAATGGTAGGATAGTTTGCTAATTCTCACCTCTATTTTAGGTATATAAAAAGGGTTTTCTTGTTGGTTGCTTGACATTAATTATTTGGGTTTGTCTAGATATGGCTTTAAAAAACTAAATCCTTTTGTGTTATTACAATTTTTTTTTTGAGGTTACAACCTCACTCTAAGAAAGTCATCGCAGAGTGGTCCCTTATACCCATTTTTCATCTTTCCAGTTACAGTTGGTTGTAAGTAATTATCTACCTTAGAAACATGTATGAAATATTTCTGGTTGCTTCCATATTTATTATGGTGAGTGTTTATATCTCCAGACTATAATCTCTTCCACAAATTGATGGCAGGATTAATCAAGGTATGGAGTCTTAACCCTGTAAAAAAAAATCACAGAAAAGGAATTTCTATCTCCACTCAACCCTTAATTCCTTTAAGGGTTTATATTATATTTTATTTTAATTTATTTTTGTTTACGAACTGCCAATTCAAAGTTGATTTAAGTTTTTCTCTTTAAGAGTTGAAAATAAGGTTTTGTACACTGATAAAATTGCTTGACTATGCCACTAGCCTCCTTCCATGTATGCAAAATTGGTTTTGTACACTGATAAAATTGCTTGACTATGCCACTAGCCTCATTCCATGTATGCAAAATTAATACCTCTAGAATATAAAACTTTTTGTATCTCCAGGCTTAGGGTTTCAAGGTTACATGCTTCTTATAATTAGTGAACAATTATTCTCTTAACAACATGCTACCGATTGTAATTTGTAACTAAAATATACCTTTGTATTTTCATGGGAACATCATTACCAGTGTCCCTTGGTTGTTTCTTGCTCTTGAAATAAATATATGTTCTTCTTACCTAATCTACAATGTGTACTCTACATTATATTTTCTTGTCAAACATGCTTGATATTTGTGTTTTGTTTATGGAATTACTTTTTCAATAGCCAATATTGTTGAAAATAAAATTTTCATTTCATTTACATGATGTATAAATCACGAGTCTCGTATATGTATACATGTTATAGAACTCTATAAAATTCTTTTATTTATGATAAGTATTTTCATACTTGGCCAATGGTGTAGTTTAATCGTGTTATATATATGTCTCCCATACCCTCATTAAAAAGAATTACCATTATTACCTAAAATGCAACTTATCGTTATACTCTATCTAGGTATGGATTATATTTAACAGAGGATTAATCCTTTAAAAATAATATATACGATCAATCTACCTCGTAATAATTTCCTTTTTGATAAACATAAGGTGTCTAAGTGTACATGTGAGAGGGTATCAGGCCATGCCATATATTTTGTCAACACACTGTGGATACTAAACTTTTATAGTATGCATTACAATTTAATCTAATTGAAATGTGGATAAGTTGGTATTGTATGCTTATTAATTTTTTTTTAATAAAACTATTTTCTATTATTTCACCATTTTTTCACAAAAATAATTGTTGTATAAATTATAAATTCTTTTACAAAGAAAAGATTTATAGTATCTTCTCTGTTCTAAAAAAGAAATAATCCAAAATACTTATCTAGTTTAGGTTGCTTAGGGAAAATTATAGAGGAATACGATCTCTCCACTCGACCAATGAGAATGATAACCATTACCTACACTCCCCCGTGCCAGTTTCCATTTCTAGAAAAATAGTATACAAAGACCTCTCCAAGTCCATCCAAAGGCATGAAGACTTTACTAGTTTAGCCGAAGGATCACAAGCTCACAAGTTTATTTGAGGGATTCCACTAGCCTCCCACCAGCTCAAGGATACCCTAATTAGAAAAGTCTTTCCTTCCTCAAAAATGTCTTGTTTGAGGAAGAAAATACTCTCTAGTCTTACTCAAATGCCTCATGTATTTTCCTCTCATCCCATCTTGCCTTCTGCTTCCACAACTGAGATGACTTATCTCTAGGGGTGGCAGTAGTTGTCCCCTCACTATCTAGTAAATGAAACTTTCACTTATTGACTTTTCCCTGGCCAGGCATAACTTATTTTTAAATAAAAATCAACATAACCTTAACATTAAGTTTTCCACTAAGCTTCCACACAACCCACAATTTACTGAATTACTACTGTAAAATTAAACTAATTATTCACTTTTCACTGAGGGGTGTTACAAGAGAGGGATCAAACTTCTTCTGGTGCAAATGTATATTATAGTGCAAAACAAAATGTGTAATTTTTTATTGTTTAAATTGTATTTTTGAATGTTATAGAGATTACATAACATGTGCATTGAACCATTTTATGAGCGCAAATTAAGATGGTTATTTTTGTCATTAATATATTTTTTGAGCATACATCAATATTAATTTATACTTAAATATTGTACTTATAAATTTTGTTCTATACATAAAATATTTTCTTTTAACATTTTTTTCTATATTTAGATATATGATAAACATTTTTTCCTATATATAGATATATGATATCATGTGTTAAAAATCTTACTTACATATTGTTTTTAACTTCTAATTACTTGAGATGAAATTATATTCGGTGATATGGACAACTAATTAGATATGAATAGAATATGCTTTTTTTATTATTATAGCCAACATTGGTTTTCTATTTAGAAAATATTTTATTTTTATTTTAAGAGAGACAAGCATACATACACATTGTTTTCACTTTGAGTTGTAGAATGGGTTGTCTGCTTAATGATCTAATTTCTAATTTACAACTAATTTCATAACATCTAAACAATAAAAATATGACACACTCAAAAAACAAATAAATAAATAAATGAAAAGAGGTGTATTGGTACAATTTCCACCTAGTTACATTAATCATATCATTAAAAAACAAATCTTAGACCAAAAAATAAAAAAATCTTCTAGAAAAGTATAGAATGATATTATTCATATGCTTGTAGTAAATAAGTGCATTTTGAAATATCTTCTAGTCATTTTCTATTCATTACACACAAAAAAGTAATCAATTAGTACAAAAACCAATACTCTCTATTGTTTGTGAGAAATTTATCAACAAAGCTCTTTTATCAATCAGATTCATATAGGTGAACTAACAAAATAGCTATATAGCCTTGTTCAATAAGAGATTTAAAAATCCCAAATAACATCATTAAATATATATATATTAAATTATAATATATATATATATAATATATAATATAATATTATATATGTCCTATGTTAAAAAATAAGATTTATGATAAAAATAAGGTTTACCTCATCCCAAAAATCTAGAAATCGTGATAACCCCGCTATTCAAGAGTAGGCCATCCTTAGATAATTCATCGGCTGCATAATTTCTTTCCCTGTAAATATGAACGGATGAGAAACTAACATATGATGGTTTTAAATGAAGGATTTCATCTAAGACGGGAGAGAGTGGAATTTTTCTACGTAGATGAACACCATTCACCCAATTAATAACAAGAAGAGAGTCCCCAGAAATTTAATTCTCGTGAGAGTCCTCATGACTATAGGCCATCAAGAAATTGCAAGCCTGAAGTTCTGCTAAGTTGTTGGTACCAAAACCAAAACTCATCTTCATATGAAATAAATGTAAACTAGAAATAAACAGGATAACTCCTGAGCACTCCATGTACCTTTCTTGTGAGGCCCCATCAAATAGCCCTAACACTTAGAAGTGTCAAGATATTTATGGATGATACATCAAACCTTTAGATTTTGAAGGTTACAATGTTAAAAAAATATATTTAAGGAAAAAATTTCATAAAGTCTATTTGTTTACTTTTAATGTTTAATTTCTATTAAATTACAAAGAGTATATTCATATTATACTTTAAAATTATAAATCTATATATTGAGTGAATTATATTAGTTATAAAAACATCATATTACAATAAATTTTGCATAGTTCCTTCCATGGACTCACCTCTAAAATCAAACTACAAATGAAAATATAGCTTCAAAGGGAAGAAAAACAACTAAAGACTAAACATATCATGTTGCAAAAATAATGACATAATACTGACATATCATAAAATGAAAGGAGAGGTTTCGAGTCAGCTACTGAGATATGCTTTACTTTTGTTATTGAGGGTCCTACAATAAAAAGAGAAATACCTTGTTTCTTAATTGCACCAACCTACAGTCCAACATATCCATTCCATAGTCATAGTGTGACTCTACATGTGGTCAGGGTTTATAGGAGATCTATCGTAGATTCATGAGAGTCCACTAATGCACACCCTAGAAGAAACTTCATTTTCCAATTCAAGTCCACTTCCTTAATATGATAATTAGCCCTTTCTCATGTGTTTCTCCTATATGGTATCCATTCTAACCATTATGAAAGAACTTATGTGTACAAGAGGGAGGGTCTATGGGATTAGGCATTTTCTTTAGCCTTGGACAACTCTTCCTTCTGCACATGGATTTGGTTCCTATATCTAGCTATAAATCATAACACTCTATTATGTAATTTAGAATTTACCCTACGAGCTCTTTCCCCATAGTAGGTTTCCCCTCTTCTTGCTCGCCCTCACTCTCTATAGATTATGGTTAGCACCCCAATGGGATGGATTTAGGAAAAAATTATGTTTTGTGTTGTATGAGTATCCCTTCTATTATCGTCCCTCTCCTTTTGCATATCTGACTTTACATATTGTGTGATTTAGCCCTATCCACAAGAACATCTTGTTAGAGAAAACTAAAATGAGCTACTCTCTTTCACCTACACACCTCCAACAACTTTTAAATAACCATTTTCCACCTCTATATTTATCAAATTACTATGGAAACCTTGACTACTTCCAGCCACCATAGATGCTTTAAGGTACCTCCACCCCTCCTTTCAATGAATGTCAAAGAGTGATCTTCTTAGTGTGGGAGATGTTCTTCCTCCACTTAATCTCCCAACACACTTCCAACTCTACCACATTATAATATTCCTCCCAAAAACAACCCTTTCACCTCTAAGGTAGTTAATCTGATACATCCAAGAATATATCAACCAATCATTGCTTGGCTTAGGGCCTTATCCTCTATAATTCAATAGATAGTACTCATACTCTTTGACTTCCAATCCCCTTACCTTAGATTTCCGCACTTCCTAATTAATAATGAAGGAAAAATAAAAGGTAAATTTCAAACTTCTCTAAAAAAAATCATCTGAGAGGACATATTGCTCTCAGGAAAATTGGAAACAACTAGAACTACAAGCATATCCTTTAGATATAGCAAAGGATTGCAAACAGAAGTTACCTATAAAGCACTAGTATTTTCTCTTATTTAGTTGCCTAAACCCTCCAAGAAGTTTCGTGTTTGGTCCCACTCATACTATAAGCCATATGGTATGTTTCATAGTTGAACGAACATTTACAAAGTGAAATAATTTCTTACAAGGAGTTACCTCCCCATCTAGAGGTCTCATTCTACTATGATGCATTATTCTCTATTACATGAATTCACTGCTCTTTTCTTTTATTTCTAAGTCAATTTAAATCCACCTCCAGCGATGCCTTCTTGTTATCATGCATAATTCCTATTAGAGTTTTTGTGCACAATTTGTGTAAGGTTTATAAGTATGTCTGGCTAGACCTACTTATCTTTTATTTTAACAGTCGCTTAAGGCACATCTTCAATCTCAGTCATAGCATTATCCTGGGAAAGTTTTGTTCATGTTATTTAAATCTTGGTCCAGACATGCTAGTATATATAGTGAAAGTTACCAATCCCAACCTTTCCTGCGCATGGTTTTTGAAACCTTATGTGGATTTCAAATTCCCTTGGGCATAGACTAAATTTAATAGTTTCTTGTATTCAGGTTTGTCACATGTAAAGAATCTACAGTTCAATTAAATTCAAGTGATGGAAATAAAATGAACATGAATAAGTTGAGCTTGTTTGGTTGAAAAATAACAACATTATTATTATAACTTGGTTATGTTTTTTATTTCCCAAATTTGTGTAATAAGAGTATGATTAGTTATTTTCTATTTTCAGGATTAAAGTCATGGATTAATAATTAAATCATTATTAACATTTATTTATATCACAATGTTTTTAAAATAACTTTTATAAATTAAGTGTTTTTTTCCCTTGGAAAAAGGTCGTAATTTCCATTAATGTTTGAAAATTATATTTTGTAGATGTCGTAGAATATGCATATGTGAGGCCATAGCCTATCAGTATATAGATGTACAAAAATAAAAAAACATGTGTTCCATGTAGGGAACACTGATATATCAACATAAAATCATCATAAAATATTGTATCTACACAAAGAGAGTGATCATAGTACTGTTTGTGTAAAAATCCATAAAAAAAATTAGATATGTAATCAAAATTTTCTACCGGGCTCATGAGCCCATTATACTGCATGTAAATCTATGAACGATCTATGGTAGTGCTGGTAGAAAGCACCATACTTCTCCTCTTGTATTAACCAATTGTCATCTTGCCTGTGCGTTGCCTCCCTAGATAGGAAGTCTACCCCTATGTTGCACTCCCTAAAAATGTGATGACATACAAAAGTGTCAAATAATGATTTAAGCCTGTGAGCCTCAGCTAATATGTGCCTCAATGAGTATGCAGTGCAGTTTGCTTTTTTATTTAACCAATTGCATACAATTTTAGAATCCCCAAAGAGTTGTAGATGTTTGCATTGTTTTTCTAAGGCAAATTATATGAGATATTTGGCAGTGCAGAGTTCAGCAAAATTGTTGGTTCCCCTTCCTAGGCCCATTTGAATTTTAAAACAGTGAACATCAGATAAATATATAATTCCCCCCCCACATCCAAATCCTGGGCTGATCCATCAAAATAGGCCCACAGGATGGACTTATTAACGTTTTCAGGTTGTATGACTCTATTGGAAGGGATAGAGTCTTCTTTAGGTAGCACGTCATAATCAACAATGATCCTAGGCAATATAGAGATCCAGTGAGGTGCCTTGTGATGAAAAATGGCCTGATTCCTGGCAATCCAAATAGCCCAACACATGATTAGGGGAATATTCCTATCTTTCCCACCGTGAGAAGTCCACCATAAACTCCAAGCCTCTGTGATATTCCTTCCCTACCAAGATTTTAAAGAGGGGTAGTGTGATGTTATATGTCTCCATTTCTCTTTAGTTACAAGACAATCCATAAATAAATGATCAATTTCCTCAGAATTCTCTCTGCATAAATGACACCAAAACAATCCATGGAAAGCTCGCTTTATCATGTTTGAGCCTGTCGGAATCTTGTTGAAGAGGATTGTCCACATGAGAACCCGAGATCTAGGCGCAGCTTTAAGTTTACATAAGGCTTTCCACCAAGGATCAATATGATGTGGCTTGACTGATTCCATCAAGATCAAATACCCTTCCTTTGGTGTGTATCTGTCGTGCTTGGCATGAGCCCAAATGATCTCGTCTTCTCCTTCTATGATCCAAATATGAGACTCAGTCAATGTAGCAGTATAACGAAGCCAGCTTTGTTGCCATTGTGCATGTATGTTGAGGTCAAGTACAGATTTCCAAGCTTGTTGAAACTTTGAGGAGTGAAACTCATCCACTATGTGACTGATATGCGTAATACCTTTGCCTGCGAGATAATGCTTCAAATCCGTGAGCAGTCTATGTGCATTACCACATCCTATCTAGGGGTCAACCCCGATACAAACAAAAGTTCCAGATTGTATTCTCCATGTAAGTCCATCTCGAATGAGGTTGATGGAATTTATGACAGCCTTCCAAATGATCGATATATTAGAGATGACTCTCTGTTCATGCCTAATCCAATCCATGATATAGGAGGGACTAATATATTTGGCAGTAGCAACTTTAGTCCATAGACTATTTTTATTGATAAGCTTCCAACCCAGTTTTGCTGCCAGAGCTTTGGAGAAGATGTCCAGCCACTTTATTCCCCATCCTCCCCATCTTTTAGGTCTGGCGATGGTATCCCATTTTACCCAGGCAAATATTCTTCCTTGTTGATCCCCTTTCCATAAAAAATGGCAGCAAATGTTTTTTAATCTGGCTATAATACCTCTGGGTATACAAGCAAGCGTCATCCAATATACAGGTGTAGCTTCTAGGACTATTTTGATGAGGACTAGTCGACTAGCCCTTGAAAGGTACTTGTGATACCAGATGTTGAGGCACTTATCAATCTTGGTGATGAGCCATATCCAATCAGCATTTTTGTAGCCTTGTGGCTTTAGTCTATATCCAAGGTATCTTAACCCCTCTTCAATGGATAGAAGGGTAAAGGGAAAATGTCAGAGTGCAAATTGAATCTCATGTTGTGTACATCTTGTGGCTGTCAGTGCGGATTTGCTGACATTAATGGCCATACTAGTACCTTGCTGAAATAGTCCAAAGGCATTCTAAAGTGTTGTGATATCCCCAATGCTCCCATTCAAGAAGATGAGCACATCATCCACAAATAAAAGGTGTGTACAGATGCATGATTTAGTGATTTTAATGCCTTCTATCCTACCCCTTCTATGTTCAGCTCCAATGATCCTTCTCAATCCTTCCATGATGAGAAGAAATAGAAGTGGGGAGAGTGGACATCCTTGTTTGAACCCGTGCTCAACATGAGAAAAGGGGGTAGCTTCTCCATTGATTAGTATACTGAAGGATACATCGGTGATACAACACATTATCCATTTAATATAAGCATAGGGAAAGCCCAAATGAGTTAATAACATCCTGATATAGAGCCAGTTGACTCTGTTAAAAGCTGTTGATAAATCAACTTTTAAAATCATGCCTTTCGATTTCCTCAGATGGACAGAATGAAGTAATTCCTGAGCTGTTCTAACAGCTTCATGAATTTGTCAATTTTGGAGGAAGGCAAATTGCTCAGGGGATATGTCGGTAGATAGGATGGGTTTGAGGTGGTTACTGATGATCTTAGCGATAATCTTATAGATGTAGTTACATAGAGATATTGGTCGGAAGTCATTGAAGGTGGAGGGTTTATCCGATTTAGGGATAAGGGGAATAAATGTAGAGTTGACGGTCGCAGACATCTTGCCATTCCTACGGCAGTCCTTAATGACCTGTAGTAGGTTTGTGCCTAGAATGTCAAAAAAAGAAATGTAGAAATCAATAGAACAACCATCCGATCCTGGGCTCTTATCTTTCTTGAACCATTTTAATGTGGCCTCAAGTTCTCCCATAGTAACCTCCCTTGTAAGTTCTAGAGCCTCATCCTATTCCACAAACCTAGGGAAAAGCTCAACATTGCACATAATTTCCACCAAGTTAACAATATGAGGAGCCTTGTAAATGTCTTTAAAGTGTGTGGTGACTAGGTTAGCCAGATCACAAGATGATCGAAATATATGCCCCTGTTCATTCTTTAGTTCCCATATAGTATTTATGGCCTTCCATCCATTAGGAAATTTATGATAGAATTTGTTGTTATCATCTCCCTCCTTTAACTAGATCGCCCTGCTTCTAAGTCTCCATATTTCTTCCTTGTCCTTTAGTATTTGTGTCCTCTACTGGATAAGGGAGGTGATCATATCTTTGTGGTCCTGGGTGTAAAATGTGCCTTCAGCGTTTTCCTCATATGTGAAGATTTCCTGTTCAACATTCCGTAGTATGAGATCATCATGTATCCTCTTCTTATGTGCCCAAAATTTGGATAAGGATTTCAACTCCTTTAGGTTGCACACAAACCCATCAGCAATATCCCCTCCTTCCCCAATCGGATGATTAATCCAGCAATTTGACACTAGTTTGATATATGTGGGCTCTCGTAACCAAGAAGAGTTAAACTTGAAGGGTGCCTCAATTATGTGCTTATCACCATCCAGCTCAAGAAAAATAGGTCTGTGATCAGATATGCCTCCTGATCCTACCCATTGTCTAATCCGTGGGACCTCATTGTATAAGGCCTCCTTGATGAGAAATCTATCCAGTCTCCTGGCTAGACTGTGTTCCCCAATTTTGTTGTTCCTCCAGGTGTATTGAATCTTAGTAGAGGGGATGTCAATCTAGTTGTGACCCTCCAAAAGGTTTGAAAAAAAGTTAGACAGCCCAGCTATCTGAGCTTGTTGACTCCACGATTCCATGAAACCAATAAAGAAATTTAGATCCCCTCCCAAGATGATATTATCTTTCTGGATAATTGAAGAGCTAAGCAATTTCCTCGAATAATTAGCCCTGTCATGAAAAGGGCCATAGACATTGATAATTATGTATTCTGTCTCTAAAGTGGCAGAGTATATGTCAGCCCCCAAGTGCCTGATTCCCCCCCATACCCTTTTCAATTCAATGGTGTGATTCTTAACACCCAGGGCAATGCCTCCAGAGCGACCTGAAACATCCAGTGCATGGAATGACCAACGAGGCAACCATGATTCCAAGAGAGGGATAATGGTACTCAACATGCCTAGGGTTTCTTGTAGAAATATGATGTCAACTGTAACTGATGAAAAAAGTCTTCTCAAAGCTAGTTTTTTACCAGGGCTAGCTAACCCTCGACAATTGAAAGATAGGATCTTCATGGAGGGTGGGGGGCTAAGGTATTCCTTGCTCTAAGAACCTTGTCAAGTGTCTACTATTTGCCTAGTGCCACCTCTTCACCAGCAAGGTGCTTGGATTTGGAGAGGGATGATGACCTACCCCTGGGAGGTTTAAGGGGTGTAGGGGTGACCTCCAGATGAAAACCGACAACATTCGGCTCATGAAGTCTACCTTTTGAACATAGAGGATATCGGGAGATGGAGGCTACCGAAAGGGGAGGTGGGGGGGTGGAAGTGTTCTGAAGTGATGGATGGCTAGGTAAATGAAAATATTGGAGGGGGGGCTTGAAAGGTGCAAGCCACATTGGTGGGTTGAG
>APFE030391237.1:0-18081 GCA_000404065.3 Pinus taeda | reverse complement strand
CATGACATGCAGGAAATATGGCATTTCCTTGAATCCGAAGAAGTCCCTGTTTTCCCTTGAGGAAGGCAAGCTTCTAGGCTATATAATATCAAAACATGGGATTAGAATTGATCCTGAAAGAATTCAAGCTATCCTCCAAATCCCATATCCAAGAAACATAAAAGAGCTGCAAGCATTCCTTGGAAAAATCAATTTCCTAAGGAGATTTATCCCAAACCTAGTCGAACTAATAATGCTATTGAGAAATATGTTGAAAAAGGATGCCAAGGTAAAATGATCTCTTGAAACCAAGCAAGCTTTTGAGAGTATCAAAACTGCCTTGACTCAAACGCTTGTCCTCACCAGTCCGCAATTCGATAAAGATTTTATCATTTTTTCTTTTGCATCTGAGCACACCATAGCCGTTGTCCTTTTGCAAAAGGATGATCAAGGTAATGAAAATCCAATTGCTTTCTTTAGCCAAGCCTTAAGAGATGCACCCTTGAAATATCAGATTATGTAAAAGCAGGCTTATGCCCTGGTTAAGGCCATCAAAGAATTCATAATTTACATCTTATACTCCCATGTGATTGCCTATGTCCCAAACTTTGTTGTAAAAGATATATTAACTCAAGAGGGACTAGAAGGCAAAAGAGGCAAGTGGATTGCCAACATTCTGGAATATGATATTGAGATAAAACCTACCAAGCTGATAAAAGGACAAGGTTTAGCCAAACTAATGTCTGAAACAAATTTCCAAGCCTTGGACATTAATCAACTAGACAATGAACCGGAGGTGGCGACTCCACAGATCAATGAAACCTTTTTGCAATCCCCATGGTATGCTGATATTTGCTTTGTATTGTTAAACCTGTGTGCTCCCCCAGGATTCTCCAGGACCAAGAAAAGATTTTTAAGGATGAAATCATCAAAGTTTTTTGTCATAGATGGTGCCTTGTTTTGGAAAAATCATGAAGGAATTTTGCTTAATTGTTTGACTATGAATGAAACTAATAGCATCATGAAAGAGTTCCATGTAGGGGACTGTGGAGGACAGTTATATTGGAAGTCCATTGCTGACAAGATTTTAAGGGCTGGTTATTATTGGCCCTCTCTATTTGCACATGTCAAGAAATTTGTTGTTTCATGTCCCAAATGCCAAGTCTTTGAAGGGAAAAGAAAATTACTGCCTTTGCCCCTTAAGCCCATTTCAACCGAAATACCCTTTCAATAATGGGGTCTTGACTTCATTGGAGAAATTCATCCCTCTTCCTTAGGCCAGTACAAGTGGATTTTAACAGCCACTGATTATTTCACTAAGTGGATTGAAGCCATCCCATGTAGACAAGCCAATGAATCCACCATTATCCAATTCCTTGAGGGAAATATCCTTTCCAGATTTGGCTACCCTGAGAAAATCATCACTGACAACGTTGTTTCCTTCAAATCCAAAAATATGATCAGCTTCTGCCATAAATTCCACATTACCCTGGGCCACTCTACAGCTTACTATCCTCAAGGTAATGGCTTGGTCGAAGCATCCAACAAAAGCCTCATCAACATCATAAAGAAACTGCTAGAGGAAAACAAAAAGAACTGGCATAGGAAACTCACTAATGCTCTATGGGCAGACAGACTTTCAACCAAGAAATCCATTGGGATGAGCCCTTATGAGCTATTATATGGCATGGAAGCCCAAATTCCTTCATCTTTGGGCGGTCCTACTATCAAACTGTTACAGGAGATTCAGGCTGAACCAAATGACATGCAGAGAAGAGTTAATCAAACCATTCATCTTCAGCAAACCAGAGAGCAAGTGTATGACAGAGCTCAAATGTTGTGAGAGAAGCTCAAAAATATGTTTGATAAGAAAGCTAAAGTAGAGGATTTCTAGGTTGGAAGCAAAGTTCTAAGGTGGGACTCACGAAGAGAGGACAAGGGAAAACTTGCAAATTTTGATTTTCTTTGGAAAGTTCCATACATTATCAATGTTGTGCAAGGCAATAACACATATTTCCTCAAATCTCTATATGGCAGCACAGTTGAAGAAGGCCTTGTTAATGGCCGAATGTTAAAACATTACCATGATCCCTTTCGATTGAGAAAAAGCAGGCGGTGTTATTTTCTGTACATAAATGTTTGTATATACCAACACTTTATTTTATTTCTATAACAGACCGGATGCTAAAGCACGTAGAAGAAAGCAGGTAGTGCTTCACAGTTCACTAACAAACCAATTGAGGGAAAGTGTTTTTTTACGTCCAAAATTTCAAATCAATCCAACAGTCAGCACCAAGAAGTTTCAATGCATAGCAACAACAGAAGATCAAGGTAGTCTGACCTACTGTTATTGGCTTTTCACAAGGAGAAGCCATCCCCAAGTGGAGCCACTGTTAGCCTCCTACCAAGGAAAATTTTAAGGATGAAAAATTTTCTTGAAGTTTAGAAACATTGGCGAATCTCACTAATCCCTAATATGCAAACTATAAATTTTTCAATGATATATTTGTAAAATTATTCAAATTTATAATGATTTATCATATAGCCACTATATAATGTTGGCGATTTTTAAGGTAAAATATTTTTATATTCTAAAATTTGGGCGAATCATCTTTTATAAAAATTGGAAATTGGCGAATCGTTTTTTGGAAAAATCATGGAAAATTAGCCCACTGGGCGAACATTAGCCCCTAAAATTTTCCATGCGGCTCCTACTGCAAAAAGTTACTCATATTTCATGACTGACATTTTTACAGGCCAAATATGTCATACTTTGCATGCTGCAATGCTCCATATTTGCTAACAGAGAGAAAAGAAGGAGGCCATGAAAGTGTGCTAGTCTAAGTTCAACTGCTGCATTCCAATTTTGAAGAGTTATTCCATTTTTGTAGAATTTTCAGTTAAAGGGAGGTCCAAACAGCGTAATCTTGGTCTCCCTAGCTTTCAATTTCATGTTTTAGAATATAGAGAATGAATAATCTGTCCAAACATCTTAATCTTGGCAGATTCTTAGATAGGTAGAGAAGCAAGGGTGCTCAAAAGCCTAATCTGAACCCCTGGAAGAAATAAGTGTAGATACAGATAGGAGGACAGTGCAAAAGAAAAAATTGAAAAGCTGGGTCTGCAAGTCTAAGTGCGCCCAAACCAAAAGAAGAAAAAATGCTAGGTAAGTAGGTTGGGTAGGTAGTTAGGTGGTTGCATAATCAATGATTGTGATCAGTTTTGTGTTTTCAATTGTTATATCTGTTCAAATCAGTATTGCAAGGCAAGAATCCTATGGAGGAGCTCAAGCGAGGCATAACTAACTTCCCCTTCTTCCTCTTCCCTAAATCAATTACTAACTTCCCTTAAAGAGGTCAAGATCTGCTTTATATCTCTTATTTTCATCATTTTCCATATCATCTTCCTTGGTAAAGATCTGCTTTACTCAAGGAGGGTCCATACTTTCTCTACAAAGTTCTATCTCCCCTTTAAATCCTAAGATCTCTGAGACTTAGCGCTTCCTTGTAATTTTCATATTAACTCTTGACATTATTATGTAAATCCCTATCTATTTCCCTTCCCCCTACTAAACTATGGTAATAATTCCCTTATGTAAATATCCCCTCCCTCTGGTTGAAACATAACCATAAATATCCCCTTGGGAATTACTAAGTTTAGTTGGATCTTAGTAAGAACCCTCATCTCTGCATAAATTTCCCCTCCGAGTGTTTGGACTCCCTCCAAAACACAAAAAACCCCTTCCAAATGCATTAATCAACCCCCGCACATCACATTTTTGGGATTTATTAATGTCTGATTAATAAATAACCAAAGTGCTGAAACATATTAATCGTTAACCTAAAGTCCAAACCCACCCGCGGTCGCAAATATTAAACTTTATCACGCGTGTTATTTCATTAAAACCCGTGCATCTTCTCCTCCAGACCACCGTCGGATCAGCCCTCACGGATCCGACGGTCCTCATGCATATTGGGCGCCCTTTTGTGATGGTTAGTTAGCACCCGATGTCTGACGGTTTTACCGACGTACACCTAGACAGCTGGCGGCATCCTATTGCATCGAGCCGCCCCTGACAAATACCACCTCTGTACCAAAAGCGGTCCGACGCCAACTGTAAACCGCCTTCTCCTTACGTGACGTGGGCACCATGTCATCTTGCCGCGTCAACCTGCCACATCACCTCCACCTCACCCCTTCCTGCCTGCGTCGGCCTCCTGCCATCGTACCACCACATCATCACCCTGCCGCACTGCCACGTCACCCTGCTGACATCATCATGCTGATGTCATCACCGTACAAGATGGTCCCACTGCTGACGTCATGCTGATGTCATCTGTCGTACTGCTGACGTCATGCTGACGTCAGCAGCTGAAAAATGCGCAAGTGCAAAAATCAAGCTTCGGAAAACAGGAATGAGAAACAGGGGCAGTTTTCGATGCGCGATTAGCGCGCATCGCTATGGGAAGTGGGCCAAAGTGGGGAATCTTTATAGAATATTTTAATTTCACAGCTGTTTTGCACCGAAAAAGAGCCGAAAATAGCCAATTTTACAGTTTTTATCAAAACAGAAGCAGAAGAAGGCCGATTTTGCAGTTTCGAGCTTATCAACAGAGAGAAAGAGTGTTCCAATTTAATTGCCAAAGAGTGTCGGAGGAAAGATGAAGCCAAAATCCATGTCAAAGAGTATCAGTGTTGCGGCGAAGTGTATCAATGAAGATCTTCTCAGGGCTCGAGGCGAATGAAGCATTAAAAGAAAACCTTGAAAGTCAAGAAGTAGTTAAGGAGCCATTCAAAGCTCACCAGCACAAATGACTGCACAAATAAAACCCACAGAAGATTAGTGGGCCAGAACTCAATGCAGAATTATTACAGGAGCACTGCACCAAGCCATATAGGACACCACTTTATCTCACTTTTGATCTAGCTGCCTCTGGCGCAACCCAAAGAAGACTTACTTGCATTTAATTCCAGCATAAGTTAGGTTTTAGAAAGATTTTTCCGCACACCTGTTTAGGTCGGTTGTAATAAATACTTTTGGATATTTTACCTATATATACCACCCTGAAAAATGCAATGAGGGTTGGTCTTTGTTGGTTTGTTGTTTCGCTTGAGTAGAGACTCGCACTGTATATGTGATCATTTCTATAATCAAAGATTGCTTAAGAGCTCGGAGAATGAATTGTGTACTGTGTTTAATTGGTTGAACAGTGACTATGGAAATCCTATGCTTCCACATGATTCAATAAGTGTTCCTTAACTTTGTTTAGTTTTTCATGTTTGTTTCATCATCTATGTTTCACCATCTAAATTTACAGAAAGGAAGAATAGTTTAGGATTTGCTTGGCAGCACCCTATGCTCAATTTCTCTGATTTCTACATCTTTTCATCAGGAATAGTTATGAATATGCATACTTAAATGATCATGTTTACACTATTTCTTTCACATATGAATGTTAGTTTAGTAATTCTTAACTACTCCTAGACAACCATTCACTCATCTCCCTTCTCTGTTAGCTGATGAAAGATTCTTAATTGCCTTTCATATCTGACTTTCATCCCATCTTTTCAGCAATTGGTATTGTTTCATGTGTAGCTATCCTGCTCTATAATCCTCTTGTCACCAAGAAAATGCAACAGCAAGCCTTGATCCATGACTCCATGCCCAATGGTTTGAAACTTATCACCCTATGCCTGCCTCTTTGCTTGAATGCGACTTCCTTCCATTCAAACTCCATCCAAACTAAAAAAAAACTCACTAAACCCAATAGCTAGCCTAAAATCATCATCAACAAAGCTAAATCATTAAGAGAAATCCCTCTCTGATTGCAGGTGGGCAAGAACTTGCAATCCAAAGATTGGTTTGTGGTTACCTCGGCCGTATCCCTTCAGGAGCTTAGGGACAACCTGAGTGATAACAGATGGAAGGGAAAAGATAAAGGTAAATGTAAATGGGAACCTAATAGGAAAAGGCCTCAACATGCAGATGAAAAGAGAATTTGGCACCACAAAATAAGTTTAATGCTGCTAGACAGTGACATGAGTTGCAATAGTAACATAGAAGTCACATAAGAGTTCAAATCCAATCATAGTAGCCTCTCATCTCATGTTGACCCCGGTTGGTTAGTTACATGGGTAGATGTGGGAGGTTGGTGCTACATCCATGTATTTAATTATAGGTTTTCCAAGGATATCTAAATGACATGATTCCATCATGTTTGTGGTGGAAAGGTTGACAAAAGCAGCACACTTCATTCCAGTGCAATCTACTAATTCGTCTAGTGAGGTAGCACAAGTCTTCATCCGAGATATAGTGAGATTTCATAGTGTTTAAAAGAATATTGTTTTGAAGAAAGATGCCAATTTCACTTCCAAGTTCTAGAAAGAGTTATTTTCAGGGTTGGGTACAAATTTGGCCTTTGGCACAACTTATCATTTGCATACAGATGGACAAGCAAACAAGCTCCACATGATGTTGGAGGATATGTTAACGATGTATGTGATGCATAAATAGTGGAAGTGGGAAGAGTATCTTCTACTGGTTGAGTTTTCTTACAACAATGGGTATCTGGAGTCACTGGGATGAGTCTGTTTGAGGCACTTTATGGACAAAGTTTTAATACTCCCATTAGCTAGAGTGATCTAGTGAATAGGTTAT
Source organism: Pinus taeda (assembly GCA_000404065.3). Lineage (NCBI taxonomy): Eukaryota > Viridiplantae > Streptophyta > Pinopsida > Pinales > Pinaceae > Pinus > Pinus taeda. The sequence goes on along the minus strand of APFE030391237.1, from coordinate 11,444 downwards.
TGATGGGACCAGAAGTGTTGGTAAACTTGGAACATGAAATTCAAGTTATAAAAAAGAATCTAAAGGTATAATAGGACATACAAAAGAGTTATGCAAATCAACACAGGGCATTTAAGGAGTTTAAGGTTGGGGAACATGTGTATTTGTGCATCAATCCCAAGAAGATCTCCTTGAGGATTGGGCCATCTATGAATCTAGCACCTCAGTATTGTAGGCCTTTTGAGATCTTTGAGAGGATTGGACCGGTGGCCTATCAACTTGCAATACCTCCGACAATGAAAGTCCAAGATGTTTTCCATATTTCATTGCTAAAAATATATGCAAAGGATGTTGAGCATGTTATTGATTGGTCTATATTGCAGGTGGACCCAAAAGGAGAATTCCAGTTGGAACCTTAGTTGTGGAGAAATATGCTCATGCTCTGGAACTAAGAAACCAAGAAGGTTAAAGTGCAGTGGAAGCACTTTGGACCTCATGAACCTACATGGGAGATGGTTGATCAGATGCAAGCAATGTATCCTTCCTTATTTTACGGTTGAAGTAAAGGAGTTTTGGCATATTTATATATGTATATGGATGTAAATATTGCCGTGAGATATATTATAAAGCTCCAATAAGTGGTATGGTTGTCTTGTCGTTATGTTTGTCTTCATGGTATTTCTTTTCAGCAGCTTGTTCATTGTAAATACTACATTGAGCTAAGTTATAATGTTCCATGGGGAGTATGTTTTGTTTTTCAGCGGTTTTGCTGGTTGTAGGTGTCATTGAACACCGAGGATGGTGTTCTGCTAAGTGGAAGGGGTTTGTAATAGCCCTCGGTTAAAAATCCATGTAATAAAGTTAATAAAGGAAAAATAATACCAAGGTCATGAGACACGTATTCCAAGCTAAATGTTGGGAAAAACATCCTATTGGATGTTCATTTGGTTTATTATGGCTAAACGGAAATTGGGAAAGGCAATTAAGAAGGCTTCAGAAAGGAAATGGGAAAGGCTTTGGAAAGGAAAACTGAAAATAATTGGCCTTTTAATTGTGAAAATAATGAAAAATTGGAGAATAGGAGGTGAAAGGCCACATGTTGCATGTGAGGAGGAAAATGAAGGAAAAATAATAGAAATTAAAGCAAATAAAGGCCTTATACCCTTACTGTTTATCATTTTTAGAGTTTCGTCAAGTTCTGGGTAGAGGTTGATCCTAGCCATAAAAAAGTGGCTTAGATCTCGAGGTCGTTGGCATAGAACATAGTGGAAAAGTCTACAGTTACTAGGATGCCAGGTAAGTCAACTCAGGGTTTCCAACATTGGAGCATTAAGTATTAGGCCTTAAAGTGCCCTACAGACAAAGTTTTTCCTTATATTATAGCTCTTTAATATACTACTAAGTTTGAAGAGTAGTACTCAAACCAATATCTTGAAGCTTCAACCAAGGAGGATTAACCATACCCTTAGATGAACTACCCAAGTACCATGGAACATAAGATTATTTTTCTAAATGTTATTATCAATGCCACAATAACAATCAAGAATTCATGCGATTAATCTAACATTGGTTTCAAGATATCTACATGGCTTCTAATATACCCTAAGCTATGTGGAAGTGAGATTCCATGTACAAGTGTTATTTAATGTGATATTACTTAAATATCTACTAACATGTCTACCCATAAAACCCAAAAAAAATGTCAATTAATGCCTCAAAATGTTGTCTAAAGGTTTCATATCCGAATTTGCCAAACTAAGTCCCATCGATAAAGGCAATCTTGTGAGCTAATTCCTGCACTTTTTCCACCATGAAAAGATTGATATGGATTAAAAACAACATAATTATCCAATCTGATTACTTAATTGATTACTTGCTAAGATAATTAGAAGTAATTGAAAAGACAATCATTTTTTGTGACATTGTCAAGGATTTATCAAGAGTACAATTAGTTTTATATCAATTTTTGTGTGAATTTACTCACTAATTTTCAATAAAAACTATCAGACTGTAGAACATTCACAAGAAGGAAAGGAACAAAGTCAACCACATAGCTACTTGACACTAACATTAAGCTCTCTTGCTAACAAAATTCCTAAATTTTCTACTTGTACTATACGATGTCAATCTAAAGAACAATATAACAATGAAAACAACAACTTTCTCAAATCTCCAAAGGCACCCTCAAAAGAAGAAGATAATCCTTTAAGAAGGAAGGCACATCAAAATATCAAATAATAATAACTCATCCCCATATAAAAAACAACCTTGACGCTAAAATGAAAAATATTTGTCATTCATCACTACCCACCTTTCATGGTCTATCTAAACAAAATCCAATTAGCTTCCCTTTTTTACTTCAATATCCTACATTAGTTTCAAAAGATATGGATACATCAAGTGGAACTACCTCACCATCATCAATAGAATTAGGTTTTACCACAATCCTCACCAGATCACTAGGCCATAAACAATCGTGGATGCCACCGGATTTCTCCACCTACCCAGTGAGGAATTTTCCTATCTGCTAGTCTCTAGGCTTTACCGAAATCTACATTTTGATCTAGGGATCACTAGGCCATAATCAATACACCACCCTTCAGGCTTTACCGTATATCCCACCATTCACCAGCAAGGATTCCTAGGCCTGATCAAGAGTAACCACCTATAGTACTTACCGTATATCTCATGATTCACTAGTCGAGGATTCCTAGGCCCACCGAGGCACACAATACCCAACTTTACCGCAACCCATAGTCCGATTTATGGGTCACTAGGTGAGTGGATTTACCGCAATCCACAATCCAGTTCAAGGATCACTAGGACATGCGTTTTTTAATTTAGAGATCCACTTCACTCATCTTCAAATCCATTCAGTAATCCAACTCTACCTAAACACGAGAACCCCATCACACCATGGCTATCTTGAAATGGCAAAGCAAGGTTGGAGAACACTCTCACACCTGGAAAAACCCATGCCCAAAATAACAAGAGAACCAAGAACACACATGCATAACCATACATTCCGAATATAGCAAGGAAATCACACATGTTTTTGGTTTGAGGGGTCTCAAAGCCAGGTTCAGAGTTAACTATGCTAACCAACAAAACCCTACACTATTGGCCCTTTCGGCAACAAACCGCTTAGCACAGACTGCAGTCTCACCTGAGGCAGTATTGGGGGATGCTAGAACCAAGTTTCTACATCCAGAAGTCTATGTGATGTAGTAGCGAGGCATTCCTTTAATCTAGGGCTTGATCTGACATTCATAAATTGTTATCTTCAGAATCTCATACTTAAAGTGATTTCTACTTAAATAGATCTATGAGATTTACCTAGTTAATCTAGCATACTATAGTTATCATACAAAAGTAGATTTGGATCTTTGCGATGCAATTAAAATAATATTACAAAGAATCAAATCATAACTAAGCATAAATATAGAAACATATAACTATGCAAAGAACACACATAATTGCTTCAAATATGCTTTATTACTTCAGATCTTCAATGAATACACTTCTTTTGACCCTGGGCACATAGTGGCAGGGGCGCACACACTCATTTAGGGACTTACATAAATCTCTACACACTCAGCTGTAGGAGCCTTCCCCTTCGCTAGAACACAAAATTACAGACAAAATAGACTCAAGTTCTCATTCATCAACTGACTTTATAATGACTCCTAAATGACTTCCTTTTATAGATTTTCCATTACATTACCATGGTCTGCGAACCGTGGGTGAAGCTCATTACTTAATCAAAACAACCCATACCTTTACAAATTAAGGGGCTTTGGCCTTCCTAAAAGCCCCTTTGACTCTTAACATTTTGCATGCTCCTCTTCTCAAAATGCAGAGACTTTACAATATTACATCAAAATTGAGACAAAACTTAGACCTGGGGGACCCCATCCCAACAGTCCCCCAACATAAAGAAGTGACTTTTCCTCAGTCACTCTGTCGATATTTCCTCGGTGCGTGCTTTAAGGTTGTTGAACTCTATCTTCAATGCTTGAAGCTTTGTTTTGCACTGCATGGCATCCTATCGAACCTCCTCAACCAATTTCTCAGTAGTTGGTCCCTCGACTTCTAAGGCAATGGTCCTCTATGTCTGTTGCACACCTTTTAGTTTACTCTAGCTATGTAAACTTTGAAACGGAAACTATAAACTCAAAACGATAACTTTGGCCAAAAAACCCCGATAAAAACATCAAAAACTCTGCTAAAAACGAAAAGTGTGTATACTGGAACGATGGTTTTTTTTTTTAGGGTCAATTTTGAACATGTTTTAAAAATGGTAGTGAAAATGAAATGTTCGTGCAAAAAACACCTTGAAAACGAAAAAGTAGTGATACTGGAACAATGATTTTTTTAGGGTCAATTTTCAACATTTTAAAATAATGCTAGTAAAACTGAATTTTTATGTTCCAAAAAAAGTTGTTTATGAGGAAAAAAACACACCAATGTTTTTGGTAGAATAACATTTTTCTTTCCTAAGTATAAATTCAATATGTTTTCAACCATAACATGCTATATACAAAAGAAATTGGAATTTTTTCAACCATTAAATTAAAAAACCATGAAATTATGAACAGATTACATGACTAAATGAATTCAAATGTCATTATTTGTATATTGAATGAAACATACATTATATCTCTAATTTAATGTTGCATTGTAGATATTCTAAACAATAAAAATTATCATAATTAAGACATATAATCCAACAACATAAAAATGACTCATAACTTCTCATTTAGCACCATATGGAAATCAAAAATTTTATTTCAAGATACGATGCAAACATCAGTTATATAAATTGTCTTAAACAATTATTCAAAATCACTCATATTTTCTTGCACACCATCAGAATTCACATCTTTAGATGAGTGACTGGATGTTGACGAAGATGTTACATATTCTTCTCCTTCATCAACTAGTGCCCCATCTGAGTCCACATACATGCCCACCATTTCAGGTTCCAAAATTCTTCTAGATCTATGACTCGTTTAAGCAGACTCCCATCTCAACACTATTCCTTTTGGTAAAAACCTTTCCAGAATATCTATCATCTTGAAGTGAAGAGTCCCTCTCTTTTTTAAATTGAAGTCATAAACAAGTATGTCAACATCCCCCAATTTTAATATGTTTGTGCGGTGGCGATTTATATTTGTACCCTTTCTTTTTCTCTTTCTGCCATTCTTTTTTGTAGAATAATATTTGCATTTATGGGATACAATGTTCCAAGATGTAATTTTTGAGCATTTTCATCAAGCTACAGATTTTGTGTCGCTATGAATGCTAACATCGTGGATCTCCACACGTGCATGGATTTCTATAGTTAAAAAATACTCCTAACATGGACACTTTGAATTGGTATGATCCTCCATAGGTTAGGCTTGCTATAGAATATTCTGATAGATGTGTACATGCAATGAATCCATGTGATCGACATCAAAGAAATATTCAGGTTAGGTTCAATGTTGATGACCACCCTTGCTTAAAGGAAACACAACAAATATTTCAATTTGATCCTATGATCAATTATGAAGAACTTCTGAATTATGTTGAGCATCACATCACTTGCAATGAGAAATATTTCCTACACAAGAAGGTTGGAAGATTGGTTTGTCTATGTAAGTCACCATGGGATTTATGCGATCATTCAAAATTTTATGTTGATGATAACGAAGAAGAAAAGTATGAACCAAGAAGAAATGATGATAGATTGAATACACATAATTATCAAACATTAATAATGTGGAGAGCCAATATAGATTAGCAACCTGATCTTTCATACTTCTTACTTAATATCATTATGAGTCATCTTGCTCAAGATTTTGCTATAGTTTTTGTAAAGAAGAATATGACAGATCTATCAAAAACAATGTAGTTACGAGAGTATCTAAAAGCTCTTCCAAAATCATGAATTGCAGAAAGGTTAATGCGATTTGGAACTGTACTAAGATGTACACACGGATATTGGAGCAAATATGCAATGACCATATTTACAACAGATATGCAATGGCCATATTTTCATAAATTAATTCTTAGTAAAAGTCAATGGCCATATTTTCATAAATTAATTCTTAGTAAAAGTCTTGTAGATCCAGGGGAAGTAAGGAAATGGAGACATAAAAATTTCATTGATAATCCTCATATTGTAGAACAATATTTGCATTTATGGGATACAATGTTACGAGATGAAATTTTTGAGCATTTTCATCAAGCTACAGATTTTTTGTGTCGCTATGAATGCTAACATAGTGGATCTCCACACGTGCATGGATTTATATGGTTAAAAAATACCCCTAACATGGACACTTTGAATTGGGATGATCCTCCATAGGTTAGGCTTGCTAAAGAATATTCTGATAGATGTGTACATGCAATGAATCCATGTGATCAACATCAAAGAAATATTCAGGTTAGGTTCAATGTTGATCACCACCCTTGCTTAAAGGACACACAACAAATATTTGAATCTGCTCCTATGATCAATTATGAAGAACTTCTGAATTATGTTAAGCATCACATCACTTGCAATGAGAAATATTTCCTACACAAGAAGGTGGGAAGATTGGTTTGTCTATATAAGTCACCATGGGATTTATGCAATCATTCAAAATTTTATGTTGATGATAAAGCAGAAAAAAAGTATGAACCAAGAAGAAATGATTATAGATTGAATACACATAATTATGAAACATTAATGATGTGGAGGGCCGATATAGTTTGGCAACCTGATATTTCAACGCATGTGGTCATTAATTACATAACAAAATATGCTGCAAAGTTGAAAAAGAATCAGAAACATTTCATTGATAACTAAGGGCACGGATATGAAGTTATGTTTTTATAGTTAGAAAACAAAGAGTATTGGATGCATTACTATATGATTCAAAATGATCCATATTATTGCAATGTTCATGTTGATTATAATGGGCTTGATGAGTTACTTCAAATTTCAACAAATGTATCAAATATGATTAATTATGTTACTTTACCAGAGATAGACAATGTCACCGAATTTGCAGTGTTGGAGGGAAAATCCAAGATTGATGATGTATTAGAAGGCCTAAATGCATCTTTTGTTGTGGCAAAGCCTCCAAATCTACCATGAGAGATTGAACTTATTTGATCTTGGGCAAATAACCCTAATGTAGAGGAATATGACCATAACGCTTTAAATACTTCTTACTTAATATCATTATGAGACATCATGTTCAAGTTATGAAAGCATCTAAAAAATATTCCAGAATCATGACTTGTAGAAATGGTAATGCGATTTTGGAACTATACTAAGAGGTACACGTGAATATTGGAGCAAATGTCATGTTGATCTCTCTAACATGATTCAAAAGATTAGATGTCCAACAATATTATTCACATTAAGTGTAACAGATATGCAATGGCCATATTTCCATAAATTAATGTCTGGTAAAATTCTTGTATATCCAGGGGAAGCAATGAAACATAGACGTCAAAATTTAATTGATAATCCTCATATTATAGCACAATATATGCATTTAATTACTACAATGTTCCAAGATGAATTTTTTGAGCGATTTCATCAAGCTACATATTTTTGGTGTCACTATGAATGGAAACATAGTGGATCTCCCCACCTGCATGAATTTATAAGGTTAAAAAATACTCCTAACATGGACACTTTGAATTGGGATGATCCTCCACAGGTTAGGCTTGCTAAAGAACATATTGATAGATGTGTATATGCAATGAATCCACTTGATCCACATCAAAGAAATATACAGGTTAGGCTCAATGTTGATGACCACCCTTGCTTAGAGGACATGCAACAAATATTTTAATCCGATTCTATGATTGATTATGAAGAACTTTTGAATTGTGTTGAGGGTCACATTACTTGCAATGAGAAATATTTCCTACACAAGAAGGTGGGAAGATTGGTTTGTCAATATAAGGCACCATGGGATTTATGCGATCATTCAAAACTTTATCTTGATGAGAATTGAGAAAAAAAGTATGAACCAAGAAGAAATGATGATAGATTGAATACACATAATCTTGAAACATTAATGATGTGGAGGGCTAATATAGATTGGCAACTTGACCTTTCAAAGCTTATGGTCATTAATTACATAAAAAAATACTCTGAAAAAGGATCAGAAACATTTCATGATATGTTGATGTGTGTTTCCTTTATTCAAAATCGAATTGAACCAACAACATGTGCATGCATATAAGATTGTGTTATGTGAATCCATTGTTGACGGAGATATAGATGCACAAGAGACATGCCATTTTCTTTTAGAGCTTCCTCTAAATGTTGATTTGAAGCTTTTCAAACAAGTGTGTGTTGATACATATAACAATGACAATGATAATTCTCTTATTGATGCATATACCAAGTGACCTACCCATCTTGAACACCTTCCATTGATAGATGTAGCAAAATCCTGGTCATACAACAAATGTCAACCTGGGGATAAATGGAGAGAACGAAAGAATGTGGCTATTATACAAGTTTTTCCTCATTATAATTCAATTCCTAATCATGAAGATGACAAGTTTGTAGAATTTTGTTGGTCGAAGTTGACATTATAAAAGACCTTTCATGATCTTACATTTGATTGATGGTTGATTATGGTTGTAGTAATGTTGCCACCAAGAATTTGATGTTCATTGTGTGAAATGCGTTTGTCATGAGTATGTGATTTGTTAAATATTGTTACATGTTGCTTACTAGTTGATTTTATGTCACATACTTACATCCTTGTATGTTAGGTTACATTCTTGAATATTTTGATTACATTTATCAATCTTGTAGGTTGATTACAAGAATTGATCGTTAATGCTTGAATACATGCATTTATGTGTATGTGTAGTTAGTTAGGCATTTCTTATACATATTGTTGGTTTCATCTAGCAATGTGTACAATGGAGTAATGTTTGTTGTCATGTCTGAGGTCATAACATGCATTTTTAATAAGGCCTTGCATTGAAGACTGGAACCTAACTAGAGTGATGTTTACGTGTTGATACATTTATTTGTGTATGCCTATGTTCAGTTATGATTATGTTATACATGTATCACGTTGATTTGATGATCTTGTAGACAAGGTATACTCCCCGAGCTATACTAAGGTATGTTGATTTATTGTGATTTGGTTTATTTGACAGATTATTCATTGTAGGAAAAATATCAAATGGCTACCAAGGTTGTAGACTACATAGATTCTCCCTATGCATCAGATGAGTAGTGTGGTGCAGGGCACACTTATGATTTGGCAGATTCATTGAGGAACTTGAAGTAAGAGATAAGGAGTTGTAAGATAGATAATGATTGGACCATATAGGTACAAGAGTTTGTCATACTTGCAACGTCAAGCACGGCTTTGGATCAGCCATGGACAGGAGGAAAAAACTAATGGGGCATATGGTAGTAGGTCTCCTGGTAGACACAGGTCAGATAAATCTGATAAAATGAGAGATGGCAGGTTGTTGGTCACTACGGATAGGAGGGGCCATGAGTAGAGGTATTATTCCAGTTCTAGTACTGTTAGACATCATGATCGTCATCGTTATCATCCTTACAGGAGGAGTGACAGGGGATAATTGCCAGATGAATTTAAGAGATAAAACACCCTACTTTTAATAGAGATGTGAAAAAGCTGGAAGATGAAGAGGCTTGGATACTTGGGATGAAAAAATTATTTGAGTTGCATGAGTACACAGATAACATGAAGGCCATAATAACTATATTCAGCTTGAACAATAAAGTGGATATCTAGTCAGAAGATGTTAAGCAAGTAAGAGACATCAAGACAGATGACCTGAGTTGGCAGGAATTCAAAAGGATTTTTAGGAAGAAGTACTTGTTAGAGAGGTACTATGACAATAAGGCTAAAGGATTCTATGACCTAAAGATTGGATCAATGATAGAGGAAGAGTACACAACCAAGTTTCTCGAGCTATTGAGGTATGTACTGTATCTTACAGATGAGAAGGATAAGGTTCAATGATTTTCCAATGGTTTTCCATTAGCATTTAGAGATCGGATTCAGTATAATGAGTCTCGGTCACTTGAGGAATTTATTGGGAAATTGAAGCATTTATAGGAACAATTAAAGCGTAAGAATGAATCTCAGCAAGGATGGAAGGGAAAAGACAAAGGTAAAGGTAAATGGGAACCTAAGAGGAAAAGGCCTCAGCGTGTAGATGAAAAGAGAATGTGGGACAAAAAAATAAGTTTAATGCTGCTAGACAGTGGCATGAGTCACAATAGTAACATAGAAGTCACATAGGAGGTCAAATCCAATCATAGTAGCCTCTCATCTCATGTTGACCCCAGTTGGCTAGTTTCATGGGTAGATGTGGGAGGAGGGTGCTACATCCATGTATTTAATTATAGGTTTTCCAAGTATATCTAAGTGACATGATTCCATCATGTTTGTGGTGGAAAGGTTGGCAAAAGTAGCACACTTCATTCCAGTGCAATATACTAATTTGTCTAGTGAGGTAGCACAAGTCTTCATCAGAGATATAGTGAGATTTCATAGTGTTTAAAAGAATATTGTTTTGAAGAAAGATGCCAATTTCACTTCCAAGTTCTAGAAAGAGTTATTTTTAGGGTTGGTATAGATTTGGCTTTCAGCACAACTTATCATCCGCATAGAGATGGACAAACAAAGAGGCTCCACATGATGTTGGAGGATATGTTGACGATGTATGTGATGCATCAGTAGCGGAAGTGGGAAGAGTATCTTCTAGTGGTTGAGTTTTCTTACAACAATGGGTATCAGGAATCATTGGGATGAGTCTGTTTGAGGCACTTTATGTACAGAGTTTTAATACTCCCATCATCTGGAGTGATCTAGCAAATAGATTATTGATGGGACCAAAAGTGTTGGTAGACTTGCAACATGAAATTCAAGTTATAAAGAAGAATCTAAAGGTAGAATATGACATAAAAAAGAGTTATGCAGATCAACACATGGCATTTAAGGAGTTTCAGGTTGGGGAACATTCGTATTTTTGGATCAATCCCAAGAAGATCTCCTTGAGGATTAGGCCATCTGAGAATCTAGCACCTCAGTATTGTAGGCCTTTTGAGATCCTTAAGAGGATTGGACCAGTGGCCTATCGACTTGCAATGCCTTCGACAATAAAAGTCCAAGATGTTTTCCATATTTCATTGCTTAAAATATATGTAAAGGATGTTGAGCATGTTATTGATTGGTCTATATTGCAGGTGGATCCAAAAGGAGAATTCCTGCTGGAACCTTAGGGAATTTTGCGGAGAAATATGCTCATGCTCTGGACCGAGCAGGTTAAAGTGTAGTGGAAGCACTTTGGACCCGATGAAATTTTGAATAATTTAACACATATTCAATGGAGATTATCCTGATCATGTACTATTGCGGAAAACATACACAATACATAAGCTCCTCTACGTTGATCATCAATATAGCAGCATC
>APFE030391229.1:20656-46524 GCA_000404065.3 Pinus taeda | reverse complement strand
ACAACCAGCCCAATGCCTGAATTTATAGTGCAAATGGAGGAAGTTGTAGGTCCACCATTGAAGGGATAATTTCCTCCTTCAATGGGATAAGCACCTCATATCATGGAGTTAGCTCCCTTAGTTATGGAATGGATGAACCAAGGTGGAGCAGACTTGCCAGCGTAATATTCCTTCTAGAAGTGTCTAGAAGTGACCCAGGGTGAGTTTTTAAGAGTGAACTCATGCCTTTTTAACTTTTATAGGGGTTCGCACCCATCACTTAACAGACAGAGCAGTGAGATTCGTAGGGGATATGACCATTGGGTGCGGTACCGCAGGCAATGCTAGGAGAAAGTGCGAAACCAGGATTTGAGATATTTTTAAGGTCTTTCTCCCATTTTCAAGGCTTGACATGAAGGGTTGATGCTTTAAGACTTGCAAAGGAGGTATGTATGAGTGGTGATGGACTCACACAAATTGTAGATAGTCATGGTGACAATTTTTTGTGTAACAAATTTCCCCCCAAAGTGCAAAGTCTATAATAGATGAGGATAATTTTTTATCATCTAAGAAGAGTGAAGGACTTTATTATTTCAAGGATCTTCCTGTGGATACCCCAGTCGGAACCTGTAAAAAACATTCAACACAAAATATATATATGTGAAAATATCATCGCTGAGGTAGACATTCCCATACTCAAATCAAAACTGAGTAAGAACTATCTAAAACTGTTCTGATACAGGAATGATTTTGTATTACATCACAAGTAGAGACATATGGACACAGTATGGGCGCAGCCATCTGTTTATGAATAGTCGACTATATAATGATAACAAAATTCCTCGTAGCCTGGATGGTGGAAACTGGATCCAGGGTCTTCATCTCTACTTACCAAACTAGTATGATTCTATCCATGTGAATGAATGTGTCGAAGTCGAACAAGGTAGAAACCACTTGATTACCAGTCAATGATGTAAACTGTTAAAAAGTGTGAGAGGAACCACCAATAATGTCAATGGCCCTCAAATTACTCAGTACAATCCATGAAATGTGAATGAATGATTCGATGTCTAACACGTCACAAAATCCTTTGATCGAAGGTCAATGATGCAACCTATCGTCAAAGGCGAGAAACCTGCCATTGAGGCATGCAGATTCCAAGGTACTGACAATTTCTAGATCATCTTTCTAGATAATGAATCGGAGTCGATAGAAAGTGATCCGTCATAGGCAAGCCCATAACATGAAATCATAGATCAAGTCTGAAGAAATATATTTGGCAAGGACTAACTCAGGGATGGTCAATGGTGGATGACTGATATTTTGCAGGTGAATGGTTTATTTGCATAGACCTCTTGAACACATAACAACACTGCAGATGGCTTGGTGACAATTGACCCAAAGCTAATACTTGGAAACCAGTTGAAGACTTTCAATGTTGCTTGATTAACTGTTAGGTAAAGGATTTCCCAACCCAGGTGAATAAAACTGTTGTGTTCAAGAGTGATGGAAAGTTTTTTCAAACACAAAGTACAATAGACAGGTTCATTTTTCTCTCTTTTCCCCCACCATTCCTGGCAAGTACCTCTTTATTTTTGACAAGCTTGAGGAGGATAACATTTGCTTGGTTATAAGCTCATCCTTCAGATGAGTCCAACTTAGTTTAGATTCGAACCCTAAGAAGGAGTGGTCCGTTCCTGTTTGAAATTGAACAGGTCCTTTATTGTGAAATTTTAACGAGTCCAGTATAGGAGAAACTCGGTGTTTTTCAATTTCAAGGAGTCAAAAAAAAAACTTAAGAAAACTCCATGGTTGTCCTTTTTCGTAAATTTGTGTCTCCCAAGCCCGAAAACATATAAAATAATACTTGAGATAACTACTTGACCATTAAGATCAAGGAGTACTTTTCATAATTAGTGGCCTTGATCCGAAAAAGTAAAAAAGTGATCAAATACGCGTCGTTTTATTACCAATATCGAACTTGAAATGACAAAAGTCTGGCAATCTTTTCATGTTTATACGGTCAGAAAAGCGTTGTAAGTGGACCATATTTTTAATTTTGTTTTAATGAGTTTAAAAAAGAAAAACTTGGCAATCTTTTCATATTTTATGAGTTATAAAAGAGCATAAAGAGGACTCGCCCTAGAGGAACGAGTGGTATAAAGGGTAGCAACTGGTTTCGGCAATGGTGGAACTGCTCAAAACATGTAATGGTCAAGAGGCTGGCTAACAAAACCACTCATAACTATGGTCCCTCAGGAAAGGAAAAATAACCAAGTGAAAGCATATGATCAGCCAAAGAGATGGTGGCGATGGAATGAAAACAACCAAGGCTCATCTAACAAAATGTAGCAGATAAAGATGGCAATCACGAGATGTAAAATGGGTATGAGTTCATTTTTACACAAGCTTGAACCAAAGAGAACTTTGCTTGGATTCAATTTCATGTTTATACAAGCTTGAAACGAAAAACTATGCTTGTTATAAGTTTGCATGCCCCCAGCATAATGATGCAAAGCAAGGTACATGCCCCCCAAGCTTCATTGCATTCAACCAAGTGGATGAAATGAAGGTTTACTTTCAAGACGTGACTCGAAAAGGGAGTTGTTTCATTTTTGAAGAGGTTGACACAAGAAAAGAACTATCCTCAAAATCCTTGTTTCAGGTTTGAAACGAGCTTGACACAAGACAAGGAACTATGCTCTAAAATCCTTGATTCATTTGTTAACGAGCTTGACTCAAGACAAGGAACTATGCTCCAAAATCCTTGATTCATTTTTTAACGAGCTTGACTCAAGACAAGGAACGATGCTCTAAAATCCTTGATTCATTTTTTAACGAGCTTGACACAAGACAAGGAACTATGCTCCAGAATCCTTGTTTCATTTTTTAACGAGCTTGACACAAGACAAGGAACTACGCTCATGACATCCAATTTCATTTTTTAAAGAGGTTGAGATGGGAAGAAACTATCCTCAAAATCCTACTCTCTACAATCTACTTATATAACCTACTGATTCATTTTTTTTAATGTCGTTGACATAGGAAAAGAACTGTCCTCATACCTAATTCATTTTTTAACGAGGTTGACTCAGTAACAGGAACATTCCTCGAAACTCCTTGTTTCATTTTTGAACGAGATTTACACAAGACAAGGAACTATGCTCATGACTACTCTCTACAATCTACCTATATAACCTATCCTTGTTTCGTTTTTTAACGAGCTTGACACAAGACAAGGAACTATGCTCAAGACTCCTTGTTTCATTTTTTAATGAACTTGACACAAGACAAGGAACTATGCTGATCCCTGATTCATTTTTTAACGAGGTTGACTCAGTGACAGGAACTTTCCTCGAAACTCCTACTCTCTACAATCTACCTATATAACCTACTGATTCATTTGTTTTTTAATTAGGCTAGCACAAGAAAAGAACTGTCCTCATACTTGATTCATTTTTTAATGAGGTTGACTCAGTAACACGAACTTTCCTCGAAATCCTTGTTTCATTTTTTAACGAGCTTGACACAAGACAAGGAACTATGCTCATGACTACTCTCTACAATCTACCTATATAAACTATCCTTGTTTCATTTTTTAACGAGATTGACAAAGACAAGGAACTATGCTCAAGACTCCTTGTTTCATTTTTTAATGAACTTGACACAAGACAAGGAACTATGCTCATCCCTAATTCATTTTTTAACGAGGTTGACTCAGTGACAGGAACTTTCCTCGAAACTCCTACTCTCTACAATCTACATATATAACCTACTAATTCATTTTTTTTAATGAGGTTGACACAAGAAAAGAACTGTCCTCATACCTGATTCATTTTTTAACAAGGTTGACTCAGTAACAAGAACTTTCCTCGAAATCCTTGTTTCATTTTTTAACGAGCTTGACACAAGACAAGGAACAAACTATCCTCGCGTCTCACTGATTATGGCTTCCAACTGGAAGAAAGACATGTCAATGGACACACCTTGATCATGGCTTCCAAGAGGTCTTCATCAGAAGGAAGAATAGTTCTCTGGAAGGAACACATGTCAAGAGACTCAAGAGGGATAAGAACATCGCATTCAAGAAATCCCATAGAGTTTTCCATGTCAATTACTAGATTTAAATCAAAGGAATATGAGCAAACAGTGAGAGGCTCACTTACATCGGTAACTGAAAACATGGGACCAGTTGCCACATAATTAACCCGTGGCGAGGTAAATACCACTTTAAAATCAGGAACATTTAGGGGTGTCAAATTATTGGTAGTTGAAACAAGACTAGTGAATGAAAGCTGGCCTACAGTCACAATATTTCCATTGTGAGGGAAAGACGTCACGAGAAAGAGTGTCGATACGACAACTTTCATTGCATAAACATGGTCTCGCCCAAGGAGTAAATTGAAATCCAAGGGACCTCGAACTATCCTAAGATCAACATAGACACTTTTACCTTCCAAGGTAATAGAAAACTTAGGAAGGACCCTAAAGGTTCACTAATGGTTCTATTAAAAGCTTTCAGATTCTACGTAATAGGCACAAGCTAAGGGGAACCCAAAGCTTTCCAAGCAGTTGAGGATAAAATACTAACAGAAGCACCTTCATCTACCTATGTGTGGTGTATGTCCCTACCACCAGCCTTGACAATGATTTGGAAAGGGATGGAGGAAGGAAGGCGAGGTTCTATCAGTCTATTCCAATCAAAGGAAAAGACCTCAGTATTTGGAGGGGGTTCTGTAGCAACAGGTGAAATGCCCCTCGGTGTAGAAGAATATGATGTAACAAGAAGAACCTGAGTGGTATGAAGTTCACTCTCTATAGGGAGAGTGGGATCGACCAAATGTGAAATTGAATCGACCACTTGATCAACTAATGGATCATCAACCTGAGCGATATGAGTTTCACACTCCAATGGAAGAGTGGGATCGACTGTACTTGAAATTAGATCAATCACTCCGTCAGTTGACAGTAGGTTGGAAGAAATTTTACGGTAACCAGTTGGAAATTCTTGCTGTGAAACAGTAAGGTTTTCCAACAATTTTGAGGCTTCATCCATGTGAGGTTAAATGTGAGTTTGATGAATCCCTTTGCATAACTTAAAAGGAAACCTAACTTTACCCTTTTTCTCAAGAACCTGACTATCGCTGGTTGATGGATCAATGGAAAGTTGATGAGATTTTTCTGACCATACTTCCAAAACCTTTGGAATACCAAGACAATTGATAAGGAAGAGGTCACCCTTACAAAGCCTGCAAGGGTATTTGGGTTTACGATGCATGTTGGAGGTTTCCTCAACACAACTAACACTTACAGGCATGGTTGGTTGGTTGAATTCTTGCTTATCTTGCTTCTTCTTCTTCTTCTTCTTCTTCCCTTCCTTCTTCTTAGCCACCTGGTTACTAGCGTCAAGGATTTTACCAACTGAAGAAGAAGAAATGGAGGAAGAATATTAGGTGAAGAAGGTAAAGGGTCAACAGAAGGTTAGTGATGTTGAGATGGTGAACTCTGTTGAGGTGAAGCATTCAGTTGAGGTGGAACAATTGGAGTATTTGGGGCCAATGAAGTTGAAAATAACCATATCAGTAAACCTATTGTAAGTCCAAGTAATGACAAAGTAGCCATATAAGGAGGATCAACATTTCCAAAGCAAGGAAAAGTACTAGGATTCTTGTTAAGAGGGGTTCCTTGGTTGGTAAATTTCAGAACAGTTGCCATTATATTCAACTTCAGTGAATTTTATTAACAATTTAAAACTAAAATTAACAATTCACAATTCACACCTAACAATTAAAATTCACAATTCACACCTATGGTCTCTAAAAGTAAAAACAAACAAATTAACACGTGCTATCCAATCTAGGAGTCAAACCACACACAAATATTAACTTTCTGTACTGAAAACACTAGTTGGTGATGAAATCCAACGTTGCAAAATTCAATACAGAAATGGCGGTTGGAACAGTTACCCCAACGGCCTGCTTAATGAAACAGACTGGCACAATTTTCTTCACAAAACCATCTCGAGTGAAGAGAACCCCCCAGAGAGTCCAAGTGAGTCTAGTCAACATCTGCTCCAGGTACAGTGGGATCTTCCCTCCACGTCACCTCAGGAAAGAATCCTAAAGATTATAGCCACTAAGGTTACCAACCAGAGACAAATATACCTAGGGGAACAGTCTATGATCCTATAAGCATGCAA
This sequence comes from Pinus taeda, assembly GCA_000404065.3. Lineage (NCBI taxonomy): Eukaryota > Viridiplantae > Streptophyta > Pinopsida > Pinales > Pinaceae > Pinus > Pinus taeda. The sequence continues at coordinate 40,346 of APFE030391229.1, read as the reverse complement.
GGGTAGAGTAACAAAGCTCAATCCCCTTGAAGGCTCCTTGACATAATCCAAGGTTTTACCAACAAGTGACCCCAGGCCCCTCAACAATGATCAATCCGAGGTTTACCATTTTTAATACATGAATATCTGCTATCGTTCCCAATGAGGAAGGATTCATTACCTCACTAGTTCAGATATGATCTCGTGCTTCTCCTTTAAGAAGAGCTTTCCCAGAGCATAAATGAAACAATTGGATTTTTTCCTACTGCAAGATCGACTACTTGTTTGTTTTAACTATCTTGGAGAGCTAATTACTCCCTACTCCAAGATAGTAGCCTAAGCTAGATTGGTGGAAAAAGCCCTAAAAATGTAAAAATTACTAGATGAATTTTAATTAAGCATTGTGTTATTTAGGTTGTTATTACTCAAAAGGGTAAATGGATATGAAACCAATGGTTTTATGACCCGACCCAAAACTGAAGGCAATCGAATATGATAATGTAATCTTTTCAATTCAATGAATCCTAACTAAAGTAAGGAGAGATTTTCCATTCACTTCCAACAATGCAACAAATTGATCACTAAGAGAAAATATAACAAATTCTCTAATGCACTAATTTCATCAAGAAAAAGTAATGCAAATCAATTCCAAAACAATTTTATTTTTATTTTTTTTGTGTGTTAAAAACAAGCATAAAAATATGTAAATTTAAATCAAAGAAAACTGATCTAAATCTACGATTGATTTTTCAGAATATAAACTATGCAATTGTAATCTATGCACAATTCACATTCATATTCTGAAAATGAGAACTAACTATGCAAATGTGATCTATGCAAGAGAATTCTCAAACAAAATATGATTCTAATGTAATCTAAGAACCAATCAAGTGCAAGTCAAGAAAATTGGGTGAGAGTTCCAAAGATCAAAAAATAAAAACACTCAAAGGCAAAAACAAAAGAAAAAAGATGCAAAATTGTGAAAAGATTGAGACAAACCTCCAAGTAATGACCAAAGGAAATCAAATTAAGAATTTCTCAAAAAAGAGACTCAAAACACCCAATTAACTTAATGAACATTGATGAGATGAAGAATTTGCTGAAAGAAACTCATAAAGCTATAAAATAATCTAAACTAAACTGGACGAAAAGATTTTAGGATTTTCAAAAATTTTGACAGTGTCCACAGGCACCCATTGAAACCAGGTGCAGTACCGCTCTATGCAGTAAAGTAACAGTGCGGACAGGTCTGCACTGTAACTCAAACAGAACGTGCGGTCTTCGTAAAAAATTCTAAAAAACAAAAATTCAATCCAGGACCTACAAACTACCCAATCCCACACACATCAAGCAAAAACCAGAAACCAAAAATCAAGTTTCTCAAATCAAAGATAAAGGAAAATTAAACAATCAAATCCCGTCCCCAGCGGAGTCGCCAATTTGTTAAGCGGATAAATCATTCTTGCGAACAAGACCAATCTCCCTAGTATCAAATGATATCTAGCAATAAGCAGCACAAGAAAATCTACTTTTCTCTAAACATGTTTCAATTCATAAATGAAAACTAAGAGGTGTAATAGACCCTACCTCGGTCCAATGCTTGTTTGTGGTAGCTTTGTTCCAATAGCTTCAAGCAGTTCCCTTTTAATAACCTGCATACACAAACAAACACACAGCAAAGAACACCTGCATAGATAATATAATAAAACATGTTCATTATGAAGATCAAGGAGCTCATAAAATAAACCATTAGAGACAGCTCATTGAGAAAAATAAACTTGATTGGATTAACTTTATGAATAAAACAACCTTAAAGCCTTTTCCTTGATGTTGCACAAGCTCTTTCCAGGGTCCAATAGGAATCTCCTCTACTTTGACAAGCCTCACTCACTTCCCAAATGAAATCAAAGGTATGTGATCTCTCCTCTCACAAGCTCTAAAAGGAAGTCTAATTTCCAGCGGCATTTACCCTCAAGAATCTTCAGCTTTCAACTTCCCCTACAACCAGCCCAATTCCTGAATTTATAGTGCAAATGGAGGAAGTTGCAAGTCCACCATTGAAGGGATAAGTTCCTCCTTCAATGGGATAAGCACCTCATATCATGGAGTTAGCTACCTTAGTTATGGAATGGATGAACCAAGGTGGAGCGGACTTGCCAGTGTAATATTCCTTCTAGAAGCATCCAGAAGTGACCCAAGGTGAGTTTTTAAGAGTGAACTCATGCCTTTTTAACTTTTACAGGGGTTCTCACCCATCACTTAACAGGCAGAGCGGTCAGGTTCGCAGGGGACATGACCATTGGGTGCGGTACCACAGGAAATGCTAGGAGAAAGTGCGAAACCAGAATTTGAGATATTTTTAAGGTCTTTCTCCCATTTTCAAGGCTTGACATGAAGGGTTGATGCTTTAAGACTTGCAAAGGAGGTATGTATGAGTGATGATGGACTCACACAAACTGTAGAAAGTCATGGTGACAATTTTTTGTGTAACACTCCCCGCAGTGATAATGTTTAACAACAATGGGGGGGGGGGGGGGGAAGACGAAAAGCAATTTACCACCCCCTACGTGTCAGCGTCATGGGATTTTGGGCCCCCACCCTTTCACTTACCGAATATTTCCTGCACAACCCCACCCCTCCCCCCGAAATTTGTTTCTCCATCCGGCCTCAACTCGCCTTCCCGCCAAGTGTCGCCTCCACGTCCTGTCTCCGCCACCATTCCTGTCACACCACCTATCCCAATTCTCGTCACTCCTGCCAACAGTCCTGCCCCACTCACCCACCAATACCCAACCGCCATGTCCACGACCTTTGCACCCGCCATTAATTTTATTTCCTTTATTTCGCTCCAATTACAAGAATTAATTCCATATCAAAACCATTAAGCCAATGGTTAAGGCCAATTCATGGCTAATACATATTGAATTTTTCTTTGCAATTACATCTTTTCTTCCTCACTCATTGAATATTTCTCCCGCCCCTCTATGCTTGTCATTGGTAAATTTATAGAGGACTGTCACTCTAAGTTCCCACCAATTATTAAACAGATTTCCAATTCCTTCTATTACACCCTTCCTTTGTTCATTCTGCAACTATAATGGCACCCAAATTCGCCCCTGTAATAAATCCTATGCTCACTCCCCCTGTCAACTTAGATCATATTCCACTCGCAGACAGAGACTACAAGATTGCTGAAACACAGTGTGAATTAGACCTCTTCAAATTATTTTGTTGTTTTCAGGATAATTTCCTTGATCAATCCAATGAGATACACCTCTGGAAATACACACTTCCTCTATTTTTTGTCCCCCAATCCTATCATTTTCCTGAATTCTTTCTAAGATGCCAATCCTCTTACCTTTCAAGCAAGAGGGAAATTATTTGCCCAAATGGTGAAATTCTCTTCACCATCATAGATGACATCATAAATCAAATGCTATAGGTTCCCCATAGTGATTCCCTCTCCCCTTTCTCCCTTGAAACTCTTAGATAAGTTTATTAGAAATTAACCCTCCACCAAAGGGCTTCCATTTTAGAAATTTTCCTCCTCAAAGACTCTCAACTCCCTAAGAAAAATCCCCCATATCCCTCTATTGTGTTCCCTCAAAGGACAAGAAAAATTATCACTGTCTTTTCATCCATTCTTGGTTACTATTCAAATGAATGGGTAGATGAGCCTATTCTAGGCTTTCTATCCATAGTTTCTTTAGAAAAAGGACCATTAGTCACCTTTGACTATGGTCACTTCTTAGCCAATGTAATTCATAAACAATTCCTTCATTTTTAGCTGAAGGAATGTTCAAATATTCATCAATTCTCATGTACATGTTTATTTTATTTCAAATAGACAAGTTTCCATTCGCATTGCATAAGCTCAATCAACAAGGAGAGCCTTAGTTTGTGGTCTTATGGACTTCCTTAGTCGGAAGACAATCACAGGAATTCAACTTCTAAGAGTTCATAGACCAGTTTGTGTATCCAACAACTTGTTTGATGAGTAACCAACACGTTCCAAGGATTAGTGAAGACATTTAGAAGGTTTTGCAGCTCAGTGAACAGGTGAAAACAGGGGACTAGTACCTTTACCAGTCATTCATAGAAATTAGAGTGTATGGTTCAGATCTGCCACCATACAAACTGCCTAAGTATTTTCCAATAAGAATATTTTCCTTAGAATACATCAGGAAAATAATTCATTCTGATAACATCCATTTCATGGCAGCCAAGAAGAAATCTCAGTTCCATATCAAAACATAGATAGGCCCTTTCATCTGTAATGGTAGAGTAGTAAGAGAGGAAGAAGACCTCCTGCTAAAACAAATGAACTTCCCTCTCAGTTTCACTTGGTCTTATGACCCCTTTGGGGTAATTGCCAAGTTATGAGTGGAACAAAAAGCTAAACCCTATGTGCACACTTAGAAGCCAGAAATAGAGAAATATATGAACCAACACACTTGGGTAGAAAATACATTGTAAAAGTCCAAGGAGCAGGTAATTTCTAGGACAGCTTCAGAGACTCCCATACCTGAAGAAAAGGCAGATAAGAGACCAAGAGAGGATGATTATCCATCATTCATAGAATTCTCAACCAAATAATTCAAAATATACACTAAGAAGATTAAAACAGCCTCTAAAATAGACTTCCCATCACTGGAGGACACACAAGGCATTATTGTGTTCTCAGGTTTAAAGACTTTTAAGTTGGATAGTAGTACCATAAATTCCCCATCATCCTATGCTACCAAAGAGATTCCAACCACTATACCTTGGACACCAAAACCATCCACATAGTAGAGGCAATTAGACATTTCTTAGAGATATAAGGAGATTAAGCAAAGGAATGAAGCCATTCATGATAATATATCTACTCAATTCAGGAAGAAATCTTCCTCCATCCAGCACAAACTCATTTCAGCATATGATACAGAGAAGGGAAGGATGCATATGGAATTCTTGCACGCCTAGGTCCCTCAACCAAATTCAACAACAGATTTCAAACAAACCACTTTTTAATTTGAGGCAAAGGATGTCCATCCTTTAGATCAAATAGATATCCACATGCAGGTTGGAGAAATGGTATACTCTACTTTTACATGGACCATTAATACTACCTCTAAACTACAACTTACTTTAAATAATGTGCAGTCTCAGCTCAAATTGGAAAAATTGTCCTCACTTGCCAAATATACTAGAATCAAATACTTGGAGGAAATGGTGATCAAAGTAGGCTTTGATCCAGAAAATTCGAAATCCATGGAGGAGATAACCAAAAAGAAAAATCCTGACATAGTAGCCTTAGAGAAGAAATTGAAGCTACCAGCAATAGAAGAATCCCAAGTGTTTTCGAGAATATGGTATCTACGGATGAATACTAATTCCCTAGATAAGAAGCTATATCTAGAAGAATAGTTTAAAGTGTTTTATACTTTTCCTATAAGCAATAGATAAGATGAGAAGATGAGAAGACCTACTTGTAGTTTTGTTGTCCTCTCGTCTCCCTTGTATCGATCATGTTGCTCCTCCCCATACTTAATATGCTTGAGAAGTACCCTGTAAACATAATAGAAAACAAAGAACCAATCAAAACACATGATCTATTGAATATAAGTGAAATGAATCAGATACAATTCACACATATAATAATTATGAAACAATACAAACATATGGGAGAAAGGTTCAAACACTTTATTAGATAGAAGAAGGAAGTACAACCATTGGTGTCTGATTCAAAGTCATTCCTCCAGCTTGGATCCCATCCACATCACATCAAAAGCATGACAAACTTGTAGCATTACAATACTTACTTCAAATCCAAATCTCATAGCAACATTATCTCCTTACAATTCAACATAATCCAGCCCCTAATCACTTAGATGGGTGGTCAATTTATAGGAAGATGAAGGAGGTTTTGTCATAAATGGTGGCATTGAATGGCCTTCCATACTTAGAATTAGTTCCATGGAGGAAGGGGTGAGAGGATAGGATGTAACTTAACTCATTCCTCATCCATTTTCAAGCTCATAGGAGTTGATAAGTGAGGGAACCTTCTAGATGACTCCAAAAGATAAGAATATTCCCCAAACCCTATGTTAATTTCACTCATTCTTTCCCAACGCAAGTGAAAGGAAGCCTAAGTGCTCTGCAAAGCACCCTGACAGTGGACTCAACTTCTCTGCAGCACAACTTTACAAGGGCTTACCTGCCCTGGTCCCTCTAGAGGCTATTTATGGATGTCTTCAGCTCAGGAAACTATCTAGGAAGGAGGCAATCGAAGGGGTGACTTGTTTATGGCATGTAGCAACTGAAATTAGGGTTTGATGAGCCCTAAAACACTAATCTAGATGATGGGATTGATGTTCCCAAATGGATTTGTAACAACTGCCCCCTAAAGCATGAAGTTGGAAAAATTCCAATGTTGAATGAAATTCTTTACGATGTGATGAGGATGTATCGAAGTGGAAGGCGACCTACATCAATTACAATACATATATCATGATATTTGATTTTTCATGAATTTCTGAGGGAAGGCATACCCATGCTCAACTTATAAACTTTCATTACATGTACATAAACAATCGTCTACAGATATAGACCCATGATCAAAATGACCATCAATGTAAAGCCATTGTACATATGATTTAGTACTCCTGAAATCACAGCCTAGATGTATGAAACTAGATCCGAGGTCTTCTATCTCATTCAATCGTTTGATCAAGTACGAGTCTAACCATGTGAATACATGATCTGAAGTCGAACATGGGAAGACACCATCTGATTACCAACCAATGATATAAGTTGTTAATAGATGCGAGAGAAAACACCGATAATGATGATGATCCTCAAGGTACTGCAATACATTCTGCATGGTGTGAATGGATGATTTGATGTTGAACACCATACAAAGTCTTTCAGTCAAAGGCCATTGATGGCCGGAAGTGAGAAACCTACCATTAATGTATGCAAGCCTCAAGGTACTAGAAGGGTGTTTTTAAGTCAACTTCTTGGATAATGAGCTAATGTCGACAAGAAGCGACTCGTCGCAGGAGGGCCTTGATGCATCCCACATCAATGACATGAAATGAGTGTAGTGATTTTAGAGATGGAATTTTTACTGATGACACAAGGTTCAGGAATGGCAGTCATGAAAATGAAGGTTTATGGTATTGCAAAAGATGAATTTTGACTAAATGACTTCTCTTGAACATGTCGGTGACATTGGAATGAATTGGTAGCATTGACCCAAAACAAAGTGATGGATGGTATGATAGACCAACAGTGTGATAACCATCAAGCTAATAACCCAACACAAATAGTCATGGTGATGGAGTGAAAGTGTCATGTTCAAGAGTGACCTGCTACCATAAAGTGGTTTTCCCCTTTTACCTCTTTTCCCTAGCCATTGTTGACAAGTGCCTATTTATTTTTACCAAGCTTAAGGAGGATAACATATGCTTGTTGTATAATTCCAGCCTTTGGGTGAATCCATTGTTATTTTATGTTTTGACAAGTCTAGCGAAGGTGAAACTCGGTCTTGTCTAGATGAACAAGTTTGTCGTTATTTGATGTTTTAACGAACTTAACGACAAAGATAACTCGGTCCTTTTCATGTTTAGAGAGTTTGAAAAAAGGACAAAAAGAAAACTCCACAATTTATCTTTCATAAATTAATATCTCAAGCCCAAAAAAGCATAAAATAATACAAGAGAGATGTCGTTTCCAATCCATTAACGAGATGGAAAGGACAGGCGATCGACAATCTTTTCATGTTTAGAGAGTTTGAAAAGAGATTAAAGAGGACTCTGCTTTAAGGAACAAGTGGTGCCTAGGATAGCATCTGGTTCCGGTGATGTTGAAACTTCTCAAAACATGTTGATTTATGTGAGGAGGTTGGCTAATAAGACCACTCATTGCAACTGTTTCTGAAAAAATGGTAAAACAACCAAGTGAAAGTGTATGATCAGCTAATGGGATGTTGGCAATGGGATGAAAAAAACCAAGGTTCATTTGACAAAAATGGCTGATAGAATGGCAATCATGAGGGTTAAAAATGGAATGGGGTTCATTTTTACACAAGCTTGAAGCATAGGGAACTCTTCTTGGGTTTAGTTTCATTTTTACATAAGCTTAAAATGAAGAACTATGCTTGAATTCAATTTCATTTTTACACAAGCTTGAAACGAAGAACTATGCTTGAATTCAGTTTCATTTTTACACAAGCTTGAAATGAAGAACTATGCTTGAGATTGGTTTACATGCCCCTAACATGATGAAAGGGAGAATCTCCTGTAACTAGATGGAAGTTGCTGCAGTGAAGTAAGATGGTTATCCAACACCTTTTTGGCTTCATCTAGATAGGGACAAAGGTGAATGAGGTGATTCCCTTCGCATAACCTACAGGGAAACTTAAGTTTACCACTAGGTGCATGCCCCCCAAGCTTCATTACATTCACCTAACTAGACTACTTGTGGCTATCAGGTGGATGGAATGAAGGTTCATTTACGAGATCATGTGAAAGACTCGACTGGGACTTTACAAGATCTAATCAAAGAGTCGAATTGGAACTTTGCTCCAGGGGACCGTGTTTCATTTTTTAATGAGCTTGACACAAGACAAGGAAATATGATCCTACTCCTTGTTTCATTTTTTAATGAGCTTTACACAAGACAAGGAACTATTCTCATACCCTTAGTTTCATTTTTAAACGAGCTTGACACAAGAAAAGGAACTATGCTCAAATTCCTTGTTTCATTTTTTAACGAACTTGACACAAGAAAAGGAACTATGCTCATACCCTTTTTTCATTTTTTAACGAGGTTGACATAAGAAAGGGATCTATCCTCATATACTTGGTTTCATTTTTTAACGAGATTGACACAAGACAAGGAACTATCCTCATATCCTTGGTTTCATTTTTTAACGAGGTTGACACAAGAATAGGAACTATCCTCATAGGCCTATTTCATTTTTTTAATGAGGCTGACACAAGACAAGGAACTATCCTCATGGACCTGTTTCATTTTTTTAACGAGGTTGACATAGTAAAAGAACTATCCTCAGGACTTGTTTTATTTTTTAATGAGGTTGACATAGTAAAAGAACTATCCTCAGGGATCTGTTTCATTTTTAAATGAGGTTGACATAGTAAAATAACTATCCTCATAATCCTTGTTTCATTTTTTAACAAGGTTGACACGAGACAAGGAATTATCCTCATATCCTTGGTTCACAACCCATAAGAGGTCATGACTTCAAAGAGGTTCTCATCAGATGGGAGAAAAATGCTTTGGAAGGAAGAGATTTGGTTCCAATGCACCCAATACATAATGTACAACATCACGAAATTGATTGTTAGTTGATGTAGGCATTGAATGGATTGCCACATAATTAACCCATGGCGGGGATGATACCATTGGTACAAAAGGACCATTTAAGGAAGATGGTTGACTAGAAGCCATATTTGGACTAGGAAATGAAAGCTGGTCAATGGTGGCAATTCTGTGTTCATGTTGGAAACACATCACTTGAAAGAGTGTTGAAACAATAGCTCCGATGCCATAAACATAGTCGCGCCCAAGAAGTAAATTGTAATCTAAAGGGCGTGGAACTTCCATCACATTCATATAAACAATTTTTCCTCCCAAATTAATAGGAAACTGAGGAAGGATCCCTAATGGTTGACTAGTTCCTTTGTTAAAATCCAACAAATTCTAGGTAATTGGCACAAGCGGCGGCGAACTGAGCACTTTCCAAGCAGTGGAGGAAAGGATACTCATAAATGCACCTTCATCTATAATAGTGCCACATACAATCATATTACAAACTTGTACTATGATCTGGAAAGGCACATAAGAAGGAAGATGGAATCCTACGAGTCGATTCCAATAAAAGGAAGTGACCAGACTACTTGGAGGGGGTACCATAGAAACGGGAGAATTAACCCCTTGAGTTATGAGAGCAAGAGGATTTTGCTCCTGTCTATATGGAACATGAGGACTTCCCCCAAGATCATTAGAATCTGAAGAAACAAAAAGAACTTGAGTGGTATCATATTCACTCTCTTGGGGAAAGGTACGATTTACTAAAGGTGAAATCAGGTCAACTTTTACCTCAACCTATTGATTTGGGTCGGGTATAGACTCATATGATTCACTTTTAGAGAGAGTGGGTTTGACCGGCGGTTGATTTTGGTTAATCAATTCATCAACTAGTGAAGGATTTAGGGAGATTTTCCTGTAACCAGATGGAAGTCATTGCGGTGAAGCGGGACAGTTATCCAACAATTTTTTGGCTTCATCCAGACAAGGACAAAGGTGAATGGGGTGATTCCCTTCTCATAACCTACAGGGAAACTTACCTTTACCCTTCTTTCCATGAACTTTACTACCACTAGTTGATGATGTGTCACCAGCATGATCTCTAGAAGTTGATGGCACGGGATGATGTGAACGGGAAGACCATTCTTCTAAGATCTGAGGAGTACTAGAACAATTTCGAAGAATATGGTCTTCCACACAAAGTTTGCATGGATATTGAACTTTATGAGGCTTGATGGATGGTTTCTCATCAGATATTGCATTTGAAGCAATGGTTTCTTGGTTTCCCCTCTGCTAAATTTGCGTCTTCTTCTTCTTCCCTTTCTTCTTCTTCTTAGCCACTTGGTTACTATTACCAATACTTTCACTAGGTGAAGAGGAAGAAGGGGAGGAAGAAACAACCAAGGAAGAAGGCAAAGGGTCAACTTTAGGATCAACTGGAGGTTGATTTTGTCCAGTTGGAGGAGTACTCGATTGTGGAGAAATCACAAAATTTTGAACCAAGGAGGTTGAAAACAACCATACTGGCAAGCCAATGGTAAATCATGGTAGGGACAATTAGCCAAATAAGGAGCACCAATATTTTTGAAAGGAGGAAAAGGACTAGGGTTCCCATCAAAAGGAATTCCTTGATTGGTGGACTCCGGATTTGTCACCATATGTTTCAACCTAAGATCAACTAAGGAGTGAGCGTGGAGGATGTTATCCACAGTTAATTAATTTTATTTTAATCAAAGTAACATGACAAAACAAAAGACGGATATTCTAGTGAAAAGGTTTACCAAGAAACTATTAACTATAGAATACCTCATGGCAAACCAAGAAGTACAAGCAAGAAATCTCCCCGAATGTTGTGTTCAGTGTATCACAGTGTACAAGCTAGTGTTGTCCTCCAAAATATAACCGAAGTTACATGAAGGCCCAGTCTGTATAAGCATTGTCTAATGCAAAACCACACAGTAAGAGCATTCCCATATACTTTACGTACTGTAACACTGCCTTATATACCTGAAGGTACATGGATGAGCAACGATATACTTACGTACGTGGAATGAGGTATCACAGTAGGGATGTATTGCAGACAAGATAGTGACACCTGCTTTTCTTTACGATGTTGGAACACGTCTCTAGCTTAGAACCACTAAATGTTTTTCGTTAGGTAACAATGCTCCATTAGGTAAATTCATATAAATTTTAAGTTGATCTTCTTTAGAATTTTCCTTTCAAGGTTCACCACATGATGTATGTTTATAATTCCTAAAATGCAACTAATATTATAAGAATTATTTTCATTCAATTGAACAATGAAAACCTTAGCTAGTAGGGATAGAGCACTCAGATTTTTGACAAAGAGCAAAGAGCACATCTAATGCAATTTCCCTAGCTATTCCTTTCAAGCATTCACAAAATACAATATGAATGATGCAAGTTTTTCTTTTCAAATCCCTTAATGTTATGATGAACAAAAAGGAAATAAGCACATACAATCAATCAATCTTTCATAAGAATGAAGGCTTTGACGACAATTTTGTTTCGAAGGAAAAGAAGAATTTACAACACTTTCTTTTGAACAAAGACTGATCAAATATACTATAAATTTGACTATAGATTGATAATGACAAAGAAAACATTTAAGAAACATTAATCAATCAAGTCAAAGTAGGGCTAGGCAAGGAGATAAAAACTTGTTCTCTGAGACATAACATTCATTCATTAATCAACAAAAAACAAACAAAGAAAAGTTGGAAAAAACACTTTACAAAGGTGGGAAACTGACCCTAGGAGGAACAACGCAGCCCTAAATGGGAGACAGTGTGCTTCAGAGCACTGTCCCTAAGCCAAGGGTGCTCTGCAGTGCACTATGTCCCTCACAAGCCTACGTTGGTGACAATGAGCCATTTCAAAAGGCAATTTAACACAGTTTTGACCAAATTTTCAATGCAAAAGCGTTGAATTACAATATTTGAACACAAGTAAGGTCTGCAAGGATGTCCTAGGAGGTTGATAAGCTAATAGGAAAGAGGATCTTCCCTAGTGGAGTCGCTAATTTGTTTTGGAGAAGTTGGTATCTACGGATAAATACTAATTCCCTAGATAAGTAGCTATATCTAGAAGAATAGTTTAAAGTGTTTTAGACTTTTCATATAAGCAATAGATAAGATGAGAAGATGAGAAGACCTACTTGTAGTTCCACTTTCCTCTTGTATCCCTTGTATAGATCCTATCGTTCCTTCCTGTACTTAATAAGCTTGAGAAGTACCCTCTAAACACAACTGAAAACAAAGAACTGATCAAAGCACACGATATATTGAATATAAGTGAAAGGAATCAAATACAATTCACACATATAAGCATTATTAAACAATAAAAACATATGGGAGAAAGGTTCAAACACTTTATTAGATATATGAAGGAATTACAACCATTGGTGTCTAATTCAAAGCCATTCCTCCAGCTTGGATCCCATCCACATCACATCAAAAGCATGACAAACTTGTAGCATTACGATACTTGCTTCAAAGCCAAATCTCATAGCAACATTATCTCCTTATAATTCAACATAATCCATCCCCTAATCACTTAGATGAGTGGTCAATTTATAGGAAGATGAAGGAGGTTTTTTCATAAATGGTGGCATTGAATGGCCTTCCATACTTAGAATTAGTTCCATGGAGGAAGGGATAAGAAGATAGGATGCACCTTAACTCATTCCTCATCCATTTATGAGCTCATAGGACTTGATAAGTGAGGGAACCTTCTAGATGACTCCAAATGATAAGAATATTCCCCAACCCCTATGTGAATTTCGCTCATTCTCACCCAGCACAGGTGAAAGGAAGCCTAAGTGCTCTGCAGAGCACCCTGGAAGTGGACTAAATAGCTTTGTAACACACCTTTACAAGGGCTTACCTTTGTTGGTCCCTCTAGAGGCTATTTATGGATGTCTTCAAGTCATGAAATTGTCTAGGAAGGAGGCATTTAAAGGGTTAACTTGTTTAGGGCATATAGCAACTAAAATTAGGGTTTGATGATCCCTAAAACACTAACCTAGATGATGGGATTAATGTGCCCAAATGGATCTATAACACCAGGCCAAGGAACTTGGAGAGATAGAGATTCAAAAGGAAGAGATGGTAAAGCTTATAGTGGAACAAGGTACCCAGATCAAAGCAATGGAAGCAAAAATGGACAAGCTAATAAAGGAAAAGGAACATAGTTCACAACTTGTAGTTGTTCCTCTTGATCCAATTCCCATTGCATCTCTACTACAAACAAGTGTCCCTATAACAACCACGACAACTATAACATCATCTTCTACTGTGTTTCCCACATTAGTTGTTGACGACTCAGTTAAGTTAGCTCAATCTATGGAAAACATGTCTATACAGGGAGAAGAGCTAAAGAAGCTGAAGCGGGAGGTAAAGATTCTATAGGAACAAAGTACAAGGTTTGAAAATGCCTACATGACAAAAACACAAAGTCCTAAATGTTGTCCCAGAGATTATTGAAAATGGAAAAAGACTGTGCTATGGGAAATACATTGGCATAGGTAAATGATAATATCTAGAAAGGGATTAATGAAGACATGGAAGCCATTTGGCCTTCAATCCAAATTATTTTTGAGCGGAAGAAGTTGATTAAATAGTCCAATGAAGCCATCGAGAAGGTTAGAAAGCAATTGGGGGATAAACCCAATGAAGCCACTAAGCTTATCAAATTTCTCAACTCCAAGAACAATTAGGAATTAGAAGAGTTGGAAATTGAAGACAGAGCTTAAACGAATTTTGAAGACAGGAAAGTGTTGACTAAAAGGAATTTTATGAGACATCTTGAAGAGAAAGGTCGAATTATGAACACAAGTATACAAAAATTATTCGCCAAGCTGGAGCCTCTCTACAAGAAGGGACTTCCAAACTTGTTAGTGATTAATGACAAGCTCAACACGTCATGAGATTACACTGAGCAGATTATGACCAAGGCAAGAGATAGTTCAAAGGTTAACTTCTTGACCAATTTTGAAGGTCCTTGGCTCAATTTTTGTCATCTTGCTTTTCCTGTCTTTTTAAGGCAATTTTTTATCAACAATTTGGTCAAACGTGCAGCGCCTTAGGTGTTGCGCACTTTTTGGAGGAATGGGCATTGCCATTAGATTTAGAAGGACCAAGATATCTAGGAAAACCATGTTTTCGGCCCTGGAAAGCAAAAATTGTGGGTGAAAAAGTTAAAAAACCAACTAAAAATCATGTTTCTGCCTCATTTCTGGACCATATGTTGCGTGTTTGAGTAGTCTTGGGAGAAAGGCATATTGGAGGGGAAAATCAAGCCCATTTTGAAAGCCAATGGAAGTTTTGGAAACTATACAGGATAAGATTTCCAATGAGCTATCATGGGCTAGCTTGGAACATCCGGAAGGCAGGTAAAATTCATCTTGAAGATGGCATTGCATGTTTGACACTAGCGTTGCACGTTTGATACTGGCCCTGCGTGTTTGACAGTCAGCCCAGATTTTCACTGTTTCTCTTCAAATTGATTTTTACCTATGGGAAATTAGTGTTTTTTACTGATGTAATTGATAAGGATGATGTAATTATTATGTTTTCACTATTACCTAGGGTAAATACATTAGTTAAATGGCCTATATGACTTGTAATTAATCAATTTGCTTAAGTTAGGGATGAGTCACTTTTACCACCCTATACTCTAGCTATCAGTTCAGTATTTGTTGAAACTACTCCTCCTCTCATGGATTCGACCCCTGAAGTTAGTATGAGTTGGTTTGAGGCCTAGATTATGTAATTTCTCAGTCATTCTACAGGTTGGACTCTATTGTATGTTGTACTAGTGTTTAAGACTTTGGCATGAAATATATTGGATGAGTTCCAACTATTTTGGTGGGATTCATGTGGAATCATATTTTGACATTGTTTTTTCTTCAATCACATATGTATGAATTTTTTGTACCCTTGATGATTCATTTCACTCTTAATATGTTTGATTTTCAAGGTGTGATAAGCAGAATTATTTTGGGAAAATCATCATAGATTGTTTCATTTCTTCAGTTTAAAAAAAATTCATGATCCTCGTGCTCTTTTTAGCACCTTACTAGTCTAAACCATCTCATGACTATACTACCAAGTGTTAAAGTAACTTTCCTACTGTTAACACCCAAGTTGTTCCCTATGACTCCCAAGGGAATACGGCCGGGGTAACTACTAACCAATCTTTGGACTACAGCTTCTAGCCCAACTGTAATCAGAGAGGGCTCTCTCTTTAAGGTTTGTCTCTGTTCTATGGAGATTTTAGGCTAGTTATGAAGTGATGGTTTTTGGTTTATGTTTGGTTGGGAGGATGTTTTTCTGAAAGCTTTGGAATGTAGTTCTGCAGGTAAAATTAGTCCATTGGGCAATGGAGTCTGTGGCTGTTGTTTTCTTGAAATCCTGAGTTTGTTGCAGCTGGAGTTATAGGGCCATTTAGATACTTCATGAAACAAACTTTAAATTGTGATGATGGAGTGCAAACAACCAGTGAAAAGCAACTAAGAATTTTCCACTAAGCTGGGTTGTGAGAAAGGGATGTATTCCTCAGGAGCAAACTTGAATTCCTGAAACAATAATCACTGTGATGATATAGTGTGAAAGGGTAGCAATTAAGAACTACGCTTTCATTACTATAACTGAAGAAAAGACATTCAAAATAGCTTAGATTGAGTTCAGGGTAATCTGTGATTAAATCCTGGAACTATTCTTTTTCCTTGCTATTAATTGTTTAAACATAGGAAACATGAAAGAGATATGAAAGATAAAAAACACATAACAAAGAGTTACAAGAGAAACTTATTGTGCCATGAAATACGCAGGAATCCTACCACTTTCAGCTAAACACCAGACAACATCAAGCAACAGAGAGCTTTGGAAATTCCATTATCCTTTGTATTACTTCTCTGAGAGTTACAATGAAAGAAAAGCAGAATATATATGAACAATCTCTTACATCCAACGTCCAACCCCTGCTAACATATGCGAGGGGGAATATATAGAAGTGTTTCATACAAAAATATCTCAGGCATTGAGTCATCTGAGAGGTAAAATATCTTCATTAACTCGTACAGAAATTGCAGATAAAAAGTTATTACAATCTTTAATACAACATAAAGGCTCTTTACTCCTGTCAGAAAAATTTGACCTTTGGAGCTCACTGAGTCGGTTGAGCGCTTTGTTATAACTGTTGAATGACGTGTCTATGCAGCTCTGTCCTGCTATAGCTTTTTGGCCCTGTCACCTGTGACTGCCAGTGCTACTGTGGTGGCCGAATATTTGTGCTGAGTTGGCTCAGCCTTTTTTTGCATACCTGCTGATGTGTCTTTATTTTCCTGTGTATGAAAACTTAAATATTTTCAAAAAGTAACAACATAATTACTGACTTTGATTTAACAGTAATTGTATCAAATTATTCCACACATCCTGTGTAGGCAATTGATGCCTCAAATTGACCCGATGTCTCATCAGCCTCTGTATTACTTGTAAAAATGGGTGAGGCCTCATCAACAAGTGTGTATTTTCATTCATAAATAAAAAATAAACTCTCCACCCTGTTGAAGAGGGTCTGTCCTGTTGCGGTCCCCTGTTTCCTGTTAATGTACTAGCTGTCTCTGCAATTTGATTTCCAGCTAAATAGTGTTCACTCTCTGGATGATTTTTCATGTGAGAGCAGCCTTCCTGATGGCTCCAACAAGCTAGGAAGACCCCTGTTTTGCAATGCCATGAACCTGTCCTGGAATTTGTTGATATCTGCTTGCATATCCTGGGTTCTTCTTTCCAGGGTTTGAACCAGGTTTCTTAATGTCAGGACCCTTTTGATCAGTGAAATGGTCTCAGTCCTGTTTCCAATTCCCATTTTGATGAGCTGGGAGCTTGTCCTGTAGTTCAGCACGTTTATCATTTTAGTGGCAATCTCGGGCATATTGCCTAGAGATGCCCTTGCCCGTTGGATCTCTCTGTGTGCTTTTCCAATGAGCGTTATTTGCTCATGGATGGCCTCAATGTACTCCCACTGGTATGTGATGGACTGGCCAATATTGGCCCATAGGATCCTCTTGAGTTCAGATGTCACCTTGTCCAGTGTGAGCTCTTTTTCTAGCTCAGTTATTCTCTTCTTAAGAGCCTTTACCTCCCTTTCTCTTTCAGCCACATTCTGCTTGGACTTGTCATATTTCTCATTGATTTTAGCCAGAGTGTCCTTGGCCTGATTTAACTCTGAAATTTGAGCCTCCAAGGCTTGAATCTCAGTTCTCAGCTTTTGAATGTCAAGGCTTTCAGCCTGCTCTGTTGTTGGTGCTGAGGTGGATGGTGCTGCCTGTTGTGTCTGCTGACTGGGAGGGGCAGTGGTTTGAGGAGCTTCCTCCAAATTAATTGTTTCTAGAGGGGCTTGTGAAGTTTGCCCTGCCTCCTTTTGTTGCAATGATGTCTGAAGGGTGGCCTCTGTTTCCTACAGCCTCTCTTGAGTGTGGATGAGCTCTTTATATAATGTAACCAACATAGCAGGTGCATCCTTATCTTGTCTGAGCTGGGCAATCTCTTCTGTTTGAGGATGAAGAGTTGCAGGGATCTTTATCATTTTTCTCAATGCTGCCATATCAGCATCCCTCAGCTTCAGAATCTCCTGCACTGCCTTGACATCTTTAGGATCATGTCCAAGCTCTATTATGATTTCCTCTAGAGCTTTGATCCTGTTGTCTTTTGCTTGAGAGGAAGCCCTTTCCAGCTCAAGTTGTGCAGTGTGTTATTTAGGCTATTTTGCAGCCTATAGTTCACCAAGGTTTTATCTGCCAAGGTGGCATACACCATCTCACCCGTTTGTTTATGCAATTCAATTTGATCCATTGGGTGGATGTCATTGGACAGGACCTCAAGGTTGGTCCTGATATAATCGGTAGCTAACTGTGGTTGCTGCACTATTGGTGTAAAATGGCTCATAATAATTTTACCCTCATGTGCATCATATGCAGACATGAGTCTTTGCTAGTTTGTGGGGGCCATTTTCAATAAATGATTATATAACTGCAGCCTCAAGGGTTCATTTCTCTTTTTGATGTCCTTGAATTGCTGCTTGATGCTCTTCTCGCCTTCCTTTTGCTGGCCTAGGGAGCTAACTTCTCCTCCTGCTGCCCTTTCTTGCTCTTGTTGGAAGGAGCTGGCTGAGGCCTCCATGCTAGGTAGGCCTGTACCTGAAGTCTGCCCTATTGGCATTTCTTCTTCAGAGAAAGGGTTTAGCCTTTGCCTCTTCTCCCCTTGAGTTGGTGATGCAGTAAGGGGAGTCTCTCTATCCCTTTTCCTGTTTACGTCCTCTCTTTGTGGGGTTTGGAGGACAGAAGAATCAATCCTTGAGTCTTGCCTGGGGGGTGCCATTTGTGTTGGCTGCTACTATGTGGCCATTGGGGCCTTTGTTGTCTGCTCTCCCTACCCTAGCTACTCCTTTTGTGCCTGTGGTACCTTTTGGGGTTGTTGAACCTGTGCCTACTGTATCTGTTCCTGTTCCATCTCCTTCTCCTTGCCTTTGCTCTGAGCTTGGCTTGTAGTTTGGACTGCCTCCTGATGTGCTGTAAAGGATGAGGCAGCTGCTCCTGCTTGAGGCTTTGGCAGAGAGTATACCTGTGCAGGAAGTTCCAAGTCAGCCAATTTAAGAAGCCTTCTTCTTGCTCTCTCATTCAATTCTTCTTGTGTGATAGGTTCCTCTAGTGTGCCTCTCTTCCATTTTGGTTGATTGGCATATTGTTCAATGTGAGGAATCCTTACATGGTCGTAGCTAGAGAGCCTATATTTGACCCTTCTTAATGATATGGAGTGATTGGGGTCGTAGGGTTTCCAAAGGAAACTGGTCTTCAAGCCAAGGCTTTCCAGCTTTCTATCAGCTTCTTTCCAGCCTTCCTCCCTTTTGTTTAGCACAAGGTGGCCCAATTGATTTTTCACCTTCATCTGTGCCTTCTTGCCCTTGCCTGAGAAGTGTATCATATCAGCATTCCCAAATTGCCTGAAGTATTCAAGGGCAAATAGTCTCATGGGCACATATTTGGACAATCTGTATGGGGGTAACTCACAACCATATATTCTTATTACGGTGTAGTTTTGGTAAAAATACCAATCCCCAATGCTGTACACTTTGGATAACTACAGGATTCTCTGCATCTCATCAGTCGGTCTTGGAGGAGGCGAGCTTAGGAACAAGGACATGGCTGGGTGAATGAAGAGGTCTATAAATTCATAGTAAGTGTACGAATAGTAGGTTCTGCAATGAAACACTGAGCTCCAGTACACTACTGACCTTGGATTGCCTTGTGCATCCGTTCTCTTGACAATGAAGGAGAATTTCTCATGCTGATAATATAGAATCAAGTGGTAGA